>NW_019014646.1:114767-174661 GCF_000150535.2 Carica papaya
TCCTCAGAAAGCAAGCCACTTGTAACTGCAAAAGGTTTTGGTGGCATACACTACTACAATCTGCCTCATATTTTCTAGTACATGATGTAAATTTCATTCGCATTGTTACACATGCGGGAATAAATGTTACCATATATTGCAAATCTTAAGCTTGAGCTTAAGCATTTTACAGTATTCTCCCCATTTACCCTATTACTAGTGGAGCCATTGGTTTCTATAATTTACGTGCGTGTGGATGCACACTCTCTAATGTCCAACTTGGTCTTGACGTTGCATAAGATATGGAATGTAAACACCAGCTTCCACCCAAAACCAGGCATATTTTGGTAACATTCGTAACGCGGGCTCCAGCATTGTTGGTAACGTTACTAATACATTCCTCAACTGGGCCTGAGCCATCTGCTGAAGCCTGAAATGGCCACTGCCTCCTGGACACTGTAATATTAATTTAGTTATGCTGGTAAAGTGTGGCTAGAGGCCCATTCAAAATATGGATTCTTTGTTGCATTAGCGTGTTAAGGCAAGATGTTTGACGGGGTCATCGAAATGTTCAGCCGTGGTAATAAATCAAGTAATACTTAGTAAAGTATCTTCGCTAGTAGAGAACCAAAAAATTAAGTTTATGACTGAGAGTTAACATACAGAAAGATAAAATATTACTTTCTCACCCATCTTGTTCCTAGAGCCATTTTGTTCTTGCCCAAGTTTTGTTGCTTATTTAGTTTCACGTTATTCACTATTTTGAACTGTTGAATTGATTAAAAGTTTTTTTTTTTTTTTCTGAGTTTTAAAGTGAAACAACGAAAAAAAATTCTCTCAATTACCCTCTTCCAATAAATATTGTTGATATAAAATTTCACTCTGAAAAAGTTGTTCAAAGTTATTTGGCATATATTGCAAATTTCTAATTCTTTTTTGCCTTATATATTGCAACATGAAGAATCTATAGATGATTTACGGGTTGGAGATTGTAATTTTTTTTTTGTTAGAGCACATCGTGTTGCGAAAGCGATGCGAAGATGGTATTCAGAAAAGTTCTCAACAAGTATTCTTTTTTTTTTTAGCTATGTTTATTATTGGAAAATATTCTTATTTTCTAGTCAATTTTCTTTTGTTTGATTTTTGAACTCCACATCTTTAATGGATTTTTTTGTTTTTTTAAAAATAAAATTATGTACATAATAGGAAAAAAAAAGGCATCTTCTACTAAACTGAGTTTATGAGATTGAACAAAACTAATTACTGAAGTTTTATCAATATATGAATGGGAAAAAAACATCAGTATCTGCTGCTCAAGTACACACATAATGATTAACAAAGACAACATGAAATAGAAACATGGAGAGCATGTGAAATGGGTCCTACCTTGATGATATCTTCTCATTGTAAATTTAAAGATCATATTTGAAAGACTTGATTTTTGAATGTGATTTAAATATAATAAAGTTCGTCTTCTTGTCTTTTTTGTTATGAAAAATTAAACTTTCAAGTTATTCATGATGTTGATATCTGCCTCTTTGTCAATTTATTCATTGAATTCTGAATTCTCCTTCACTCAATTTGGTTAGCAGTTTCTCTATCTCTTTCATCTTTCCGTGATGGTGGGTCATTTAATAATAAAAGATATATTTTTTTTTTGTTTCTAATATTCTTAGCATATAATTTTAAAAAATTTCAGAATAATCTAAAGATAAGTATTAAAAAAATTATTATTGTGGTAGATTTTTTGTATGAGAAGATTGTTAGAAGGAACATGAATTTACAAGTTCATATAAGAGTTGTAATTCCCTTCAAGGCCGGAACATTCATATTTCACGCATCCTCCATGTAAAAAACTTTGTGTTAATCGTCCTGAACTACATATAACTGGTTGACCTCCACATCTATTTTATTTAGATTTTTGCAATACATTTTGGTATTTGTAGTTTTTATTGTTCCTTTTTTCATTCTCTAAGCCTACGTTACAAGTGTTATGGATGGAATATGCAAGAAGACAATAATACCAAGTGATTGAGAAATTACGACAGAGAGTTATTTTCTCTTGTATTTCGTATCGCATAAGACCAAAACATGCCTTGCCATGATAAATGGCTTTTCCTTATTTATTTATTTGCATGCCCTTTTCTTTTTGACAAGAGAATGACGTAATAATTTATTTTAAAAGAAATCTAAAAATATAACTTGCATGCAATTTATGGCAAAGTATATTAAAGAAACGTTACAAAACCCAAAAATATTAAAAATCTCAAACGTCAAAGGCACTTTCCATAAACGGCCAATGGATGGCCACCGGATGATTCCACCCGTGGGCTCCACCTCATCGTAACGTCCGTCCACGTTAGATGTGCGAACGTGGCATTCTCGTAAATTTGCAGAAATGAAACGGCAGAAAAATCCTGCCCATGCCTTTTCTTTCGCTTTCCGGTTTGTGATTGAAGAAGAGCCGTTGGATTGATCTTGGAATAAATCACGCAGCTGGAAATGGGTCCCAACTCACGTGAGAGTGCTGTGTGGGGCCTGTGAATGTCAAACATCAACTTGGGAAAGAAGCCAAAATTGAGTTTTTAAGAACGTGTTTGGCTTCCTTGAAAAACAATTTTTATTTAAAAATTTATATTAGACGTGCAATTATTTAAGTCACGATAAATAATGATTTCGAATCTTATGTGTGTGCGTATTTAGTATTTTTTATGTATTTATAGACAGAATATGAATTCAAATTTATAATTTGCAGTATACATGTTTCGTCCAATTACTACTTATTATATTTGTACTTAAAATTAATATAATATTATGTAATGTAACATAATTAAAATAATTATTGCAGTCAATCAGTTAAAATTAAATTTTAATAATTTCAAAATAGAGCCTAGGAAGGGCGCGCCAAACACCCCATTGAACGATCCAAGGTGAAGAAATCTTTCTCCCTGTCCATCCAACGGTTCAGATCCGACCCGGACGATTCATTCCCTCTCTCACCTTTAACCAATACCCTCCATTCTCCATTATACACAACCCACGCCTCAGATCCACCCTCTGTAAACAATTTTGGATCAGCAAATGCTTCTGAGAAGTGCGTCAACGCCGATACTCAACTCATGGCTCCCTCACTCTACCTCCAAGGAACCTTCTCCTGAACCAGAAACGGTGCACCAAGTCCCCAGAACCCGCCCCATCACCCTCTCGGCTTCTTATTCGAGCCCGTTTCACTTGTCCTCGACCGATGATTCCATGAACAAGATGACCAGGGCGCTCTCCGACACTGATATTCCTGCCCTCTCGATAACGAGGAAGAAACCCACTAACAGAATCCTCGGCGGGGTTTCAGTACAGGAGAAAGATGAGGAAAAAGAGTGTGGATCTGAGTTGCCAGAAACAGCGTCATTGAGTTGTGGCTTGCCCCTGGGTGTTTCGTTCGAGAAAAGTCGTGAGGTTTTGGCTGGGTGTGGGATCGGTGGATGCGGGGGAGGATCTTACGGTGGAGATGACGATGGGAACTGGGGGTGCTGGGATTCAAATAATGAGAATGATAGTATGGATGCGTACTATCGGAAGATGATCGAGGCTAATCCAGGGGACGCGCTTGTTCTTAGCAATTATGCCAGATTCTTGAAAGAGGTTTGTGCTCAATTCAGCTTCGTATTCGTTAATTGATTAATTTATTTACTGTGCCCTTAATAAACATTTTTATTACTTTTGTTTTATTAATTTGGAAGAAATAGTACTTGAATTTCAACTGTTAAAAGCGACTGTTAGGTGATCTGAGTACGTTGGTAATCATAATCTTTTGAAAAAAAAATAAATTGAAATTGAAATTTATTATTTTTAGCCAACTATCGTTACTCATATTTCCTTTTGTTTAATTAAAGCATTTTATCCCCACAAACATAAGCACGTAAATGAATATAGGGAATCTTTATCTTCTCTTTTTTCTGAAACAGGTCCAGGAGGACTTTACGAAGGCTGAGGAATATTATGGGCGTGCGATTTTGGCTAATCCGGAGGATGCAAATGCTCTATCAATGTATGCAGAATTAATATGGCAGATTCACAAAGATGCTCCTCGTGCTGAGACTTATTTTGATCAAGCTGTAAAAGCAGCCCCTGCCGACAGGTAATGACTGCCCGATGTTGCATACTTATTGTTTCGTCAGAGCTGAGAAACAAAGTTGGAATGAATTCTAAAAGTTTTTTAGACAAATTATTTTGGTAGGTGTTTTAGAGAAAATAATCATTCAGAAATTGATGATCATATGTATGTCAAAAGTAGAGATGAATATAGAAAGGGAAGGACGTACTTTAATCTTGAGGCCAAGAGAAATAAAGAGAAATAATAGCTTGCTCACAAATGAGCCAGATATTCAAGTTTTGGTAAAAGTCATGAAGATCAAGTAGTAAAACATCTCTTGTTATCGAAAAACCCCTGTTTTTGTGATCATAATATATAACTGCCTTCTTTTTATTAGCGGGTAGACTCAGTTTTGCTTTTATAATTGACCCTATGAAGTAGAATTAGGGGATTCACCAATAAGTATTTGCAGCCACATCTCAGAAGAAATGAACCTTATAAGTAGGCATCACCCTGGGGTCTTTATTTTATTGCTTTTCGGGCTTGAGTAATATATTATATTAGGTTGACTTCCGTCATGAATTGATCAACTAAATTTTGTTTCATTATCATGGTGTTGTAGTTATGTACTAGCATCTTATGCTCGATATCTTTGGGATGCTGAAGAAGAAGATGAAGATGGAGAAGGAAAAAAAGAAACAAAGCAGATGAACCAACATGGTCTTTTTCATGGAGCTCTGCCTTTAGCCGCTTCTTGAGCTTTCATTGGTTCTTTTTTCTTCTCTTGTATCATATGGTTCAGGCTTAATTTACTAGCTTTGTTTATACTTCAATTTATTTTTGTTTAACCCTGTATTTTTACCCTTTTGCTGCACTGAGATGAGTTGTGTTTAACCTCTTGCTCTATTTTTCAATGGATTGTTGGAGCTTTTTCCATATCATGTAATAGAGAATAAGATATGGAAGGAAATTCTCTCTCTCTCTCGCTAGCTCTCATGAATTGCTGCCTGTAAATTATCATTTTCATTAGTTTGATTTATGTGTTCTACAATGGAACTCTCCTTCTTCTTCTTCTTCTTCTTCTTCATCTTCATCATCATCAAGAAGCTACGTGGATTGATTTATTCTTTGTAGCTTAAAAGATTTTACTCTGTGGGCCCTCGAAAGTTAAGCATAAATGTATTCAATAGTGTTATAAAAATGATTACTTGGATTTTGATAAAATGACTAAAAAGAATGCAGGAAGAATTTATTCGTCTATAGTATTGAGTCTTTCATTTATGATAATAAGTTGATTTGAAAATAAAAAGTGGATGCGCACTAGTAGTCTAGAGTTAAGTTTGGAAGTGGGTGACTAGATATTCACATATGGGAGATTGTTTGCTCAAGATGGTATAAGTAGAGTTTAATGATTTGTTTACTTTTTTCAGTGTAAGCCAAGTTATATGATTTCATCAAGATGACACAGTTGACTGCGGGGACAACGAAATTTGCATACGTTTTAGAGTTCGGAGGATTGAAATGGAGGTACCTGCTTGGTTGTTTTCTCAATAATTGCGATATCCATCTTTTCTTCTAGCCAATGGACATATGGACTTTCTGGAAATTTTATAACATCAGTTTAGAACATAAAATGGGTCTTTTTTTTTCGTGATATTTAGAGCGATAAAAGAGGTAGAAAGGCCACTTGGTGCTTCTTCAATGTTTTCCCTCTTGTTAGAAGAAAATAAGCTTCAATAAGTGAGGTGTCCCCCTTTTTCTTCCAGCCAAGGTGTGTGAGCTATCAATGTCGTGCGAAATTTGAATGGTTGAGTTATTAGCAAGATATTCTAGAGCTCCACATAACTCTTGTCATATGGGAGAACATTAGTTTGAGTTAATGTAGACTTATGTTGCCTCAAGATAATAGTCGATTATGATATTAGTGACTTTTTGGCGTGATGTTTATAATGATCAGAAGGCACGAGATATTTTCTTAATATTCTTCTAACATTTTCTCCCTCAATAGAAGCAAATAAACTTCAACAAGTAAAATATTTTTTTTTCTTTTTTATCAAAGAGGTATGAATTTTAATATTTTGAAAAATTTAAATAATAGAGAGTTTTATGAATATGTCAAACTTCGTTAGTACTTTTCTAACTTTGATGTTTAATTTAGTAGACTTGACAAACTCATTAGTAACTTAGATGTTAGTAGTTTTTTTTTTTTTTTTAAAAAAGAAATCTTTTTATATGCATTTTGATTATTATATTTCATTTTGTAGTGAATTTATTTAAAAAATTTGAAAGTTTAATGCATCCCATGATTTTGCTTAGGAGGTAGTGGAAGAGGGAATTCTCTGTTAAGAAGACCTTATCCCATCAGCAAGCCAAAGATGACAAGTAAGCAAACTCGTCCAGGTCATACAAATGTCCCAGTCAGCATGCCAACTCAGTCATCAGCTCACGATAAACCACGCGTGTTCGACAACTGGCTCACAATCGTCCCTTCCTGCATAACATTGATCTTCTTCCTTTATTCTCTGCATTTTTCGTTGTGATCCTCTGTAATTTATTTCTCTTTGTTTTCTTATGGCGTGCTTTCTTCTTTTTCGTCTTCTATTGGTGAGCCACCATGCTCTATAAATTGCGTATCTCTCTCAATGTTTCATCAATGAAATATTAATTGTCCAGCTCTTTCCTCATCAAAAAATCACGTCTCATTTTTTAACTTGGTATCAGAGCCAGTGCAATGGCAGGAGAAAACAACAACTCCTCACCTTAAACCCACCACCTCAAAGAACTCAGACCCTACTTGGCAACACAATGAACTCGATTTGCACACTGAAACTTAACCATGAAAGTTTCCTTCTCTGGAAAAACATGGTCATTCCGATTATCAGAGGAAATAAGCTGGAAGGCTATACCACCGGAGCCAAAGCCAGTCCACCTGAATATACAGAGAGAATCGTTGAAGGAAGCAACGAAGTGGAAACCACTGTGAACCCAGAATTCGAAGATTGGTTCGCACATGATCAAATGCTGCTAGGATGGCTCTACAACTCAATTGAAATGAGCGTAGCTTCCGAATTAATGGGACACTCAATATCAAAACTCCTTTAGGATGCCATCGGAGACCTATTCGCAGTTAAAGCAAGGGCGAACATAATCTATTACAAGCGAGAGTTTGTCAAAATACAAAAGGGAAGCTTGAAAATGGAAGAATACTCCAAAACTATCAAAAGAGTTGCTGATAATCATGCATTAACAGGTCATCCTGTAACACTAGAAGACTTGGTTTCTCAAATCCTCGCAGGCTTATACTCCCTTGAATACAACCTACTGGTATGTCAAATTACCGAGAAAGAAAGCATAAGTTGGGTGGAACTCCAATCACGACTACTGAACTATGAAATGCGACTGGTACAACTCAACACCACTATGGCGAATCTTATTCTCGGATGACCCTCAGCGAATTTCTCCAATATCAGGAGCAACATGAACTATTAAAATCCTCATTTTCATACAACAAACAAAGGAGGCGAATGGAACAACAATCTAAACAGGGGTGGCCACTACAACACCAAAAGAGGAGAGGAAGAAGCAGTGGTAGCACCAGACTAATCTGTTAGGTGTGCGGCAAAATCGGGTACACTGCTGCTCACTGATACTATCAATATGACAACAACTACATGGGTGCTATTCTAAAAAGCTCAGCAAAGTTCGGCCTTTTCACTCTCCACCGAAAGCAACCTTGAAGACCCAGTTTGGTATACCGATAATGGCATAAATAACCATGTCACAAGTGACCCCAACATTCTACAATCAAAGCAAGTGTTTGCAGGAAATGAAAGTCTGATGATTGGAAACAGTGAGAAATTGCATATCAAACATATTAGTAAGGCAAACATCTATACACCCAGTAGCCAAAAACTAACACTACATAAAGTGTTGCATGTGCCTAAAATTAAAAGGAATCTACTGAGTATTTCTCAACTAAATCTTTAAATAATGTTGAAGTAACCTTTAACTCTTCTCATTGTTTTGTGAAGGACACAGCCACCGGGAATGTGCTGTTGCTGGGGAAGCTTGGAGATGGCATGTTCTGCTTGGGTTCCTCGAAACCATTGGTCCTTCCTCATCCTCGCTGTCAAGCCTGATCACCAGCAAGAATACCCAAGACAGTAGTCGAACCCCTGAATCAAAACTGCAAGCTTGACATAAGAGACTTGGACACCCATAATAAAAAACACTATCTGTTAGTTTGAAATCATGTAATGAACCTTTTAAAGTCAATGAAGAACTCTTTTGTGATGCATGTCAACTGGGCAAATCTCATCTCCTTCCATACTCTCTATCCTTGCGACAAGCAGAAATGCCCTTTGAAATCGTTTATATAGACATATGGGGACCTTCACCTCTCCCTACACCTTCAGGCGATAGATACTACATAACCTTCATTGATAACTATAGTTGTTTCACTTGGCTTTACCCACTAAAACAGAAATCAAATGTCCAACACACCTTCATGTTCAAACAATAAACAGAAACTCAATTTGTAAAAAAAATAAAATGCTTTTAATCTGATATGGGGGGAGAGTCCACTGTGTTGGCTCAAATACTCCAAAACAGTGGAATAAAAATCAAATACTCCTGCCCCCACTCTTCGGCTCAAAATGGACGAATTGAAAGGAAACACTGGCATATAGCCGAAACATGCCTTCCGCTTCTTGTTGAATCGGGAGTACCGCTAAAATATTGGCTTGATGCCTTTGAAACGGTTGTATTCTTAATTAACAGAATGCCTACACCAGTCTTGAATCAATTTTCGCCACTTGAGAAACTATACCACAAGAAATCTAACTACAAACAGCTGAAAACCTTCGGGTGTGCCTGCTTCCCTTGCCTAAGACCATACCAAACCATAAACTTTCCTTTCATTCAAAGTGTGTCTTCCTTGGCTATAGCTCATTTCACAAAGGCTACAAATGCCTTAGCTCAACCAAAAAAATTTATGTGTCAAGGAATGTTGTCTTCAATGAGTCAGATTTTTCTTTCCACCATGGCTTTATCAATACACATCAATCAGAAATGCCCTAAAAAATTACACTACCGTTCTGTCTCAACACATCTCTTAACCTCACTCAATCTTTACCTCCTACCAGGAGCATAAGCAGTCAAGACATCTCAGAAGCTACAGCATCAGCATCCTCACTTACGGTTGAGACTTCACCTCAACACTTGCTAAGAGACCCCCTAGTTAACGAAAACTCATTGCAGCAGGAACCATAATCTCCCATCAATCAAAGTGTGACACTAGAAGAACATTTTAAAGAGAGACTGCAAACAGAGGGTATTGTGACTGAAACTTCTAGACACCAGATGATGACAAGAGCTCAAGCTGGGATTTTTAGACCAAGAAATATATCACAAGACTTTCAACTATTCAAAACAATAAAGATAAATTCTTTCACAATACCCACTATGACCAAAGAAGCAATCAGAGACCCTCACTAGAAATCGACAACGGAAGAAGAAATGATCGACTTTAGCAACATCCAGACTTGGAAGATGGTTCCCTATTGTCTAGAATGAACCTCGTCAGAAATAAATGAGTGTATAATATCAAGAAAAATGCTGAATGAAGCTTTCAACAATGTAAAGCCAGATTGGTTGCAAAAGGTTTCCATCAAACACCTGTTATAGATTTTTATCATACCTTCAGTCCTGTGATAAAGGCATCAACACTACGCATTATACTAGTCTTAGCCATCGCAAATGGATGGCATATCAGGCAGTTAGATGTGAATAATGTCTTCCTAAATGGGGAGTTAAAAGAAACAATTTTCATGAAGTAACCTGAAGCCTTTGAAGATCCTTCATGCCCCAACTATGTCTGCCAACTCAACAAAGCTCTCTATGGACTAAAGTAAGCCCCAAGAACGTGGTTTGACAAGCTAAAATCAACATTACTCATATGAGGCTTTAAGAATTCCCAAGCCGACACATTTATCTTTTTCTTTATCATTGAAGCAATTTCAATCTTCATATTAATCCATGTTGATGATATCATTGTCACAGGAAACAAGCCTGAACAAATGCAAGGCTTCATCAGTCAACTTAATGACTTATTTGCACTGAAGGATCTCGGTAATATCCACCTTTTCCTTGGCATCGAAGCATTGTGTGATGACACCAACTGTTTCACTCAGTCCAAATATACTGAAGAGATCCTTAAAAGAAACAACATGGACTATGCAAAACCATGCCCTAAACCGACAGTAATTGAAGGGAACCTGATAGTAGAAGACAGAGAAGAACTGATTGATCCTGACTCCCTACCGAAGGATAATAGGTTCCCTTCAATTCTTGACTCACACAAGGCTAGATATATCATTCATTGTCAATAAATTAAGTCAGTTCATGCAAAAACCAATCGACCTTCATTTGAAAGCCCTGAAAAGAGTGCTAAGCTACCTAAAAGGGACTGTTGATATTGGGCTCCACATCAAACCGAGTGACAAACTGAGCATCATTGGGTACTCTGATGCAGACTGGGCCTGTTCAAGAGATGATCGTCGCTCAACTTCTGGTTCTGTGTGTATCTTAGTGAAAATCTAATTTCTTGGAGCTCGAAGAAGTAAAATGTTGTATCCAGATCAAGTGTCGAATCCGAATATAGAGCTCTAGTCCATCTGTCTTGTGAGATTACTTGGTTGGAGTCGTTGTGCAAAGAAATAAATATCATCATCCCACAAGCGTCGATGGCCTGGTGTGACAACATGAGTGCTACAGCCCTTGCTAGCAATCCTGTTTTTCATTCTCGAATAAAATGCATCAAAGTAGATGTTCATTTCATCCATGACAAAGTAACAAAAGGAGTTCTTGACGTCAGATACGTTCCCTAATGTGATCAAACAGCCGACTGCTTCACCAAAGCGCAGTCACAAACACAAATCAATTACTTTAGAGAAAAGCTTGAACTAGCTAGTCGATTGTTTCCCTTGATAAGTTTGAGGGGGAATGTTAAGAAGACCTTATCCCATCAGCAAGCGAAAGATGACAAGTAAGCAAACTCGTCCAGGTCATACTAATGTCCCAGTCAGCATGCCAACTCAGTCATCAGCTCACGACAGATCACGCGTGTTCGACAATTAGCTCATAATCGTCCCTTCTTGTATAAGACTGATGTTCTTCCTTTATTCTCTGCATTTTTCATTGTGATCCTCTATAATTTGTTTCTCTTAGTTTTCTTGTGGCGTGCTTTCTTCTTTTTCGTCTTCTATTGGTGAGCCACCATGCTCTATAAATTGTGTATCTCTCTCAATGTTTCATCAATGAAGTATTAAAAAGACTATGAATTATCCAGCTCCTCCCCTCATCAAAAAATCACAAGTCTCATTTTTTAACTTTCTCACCGTGTACACCTTTAAAGAACAAAAGAATTTAGCTCATTGTTACTACTTATACAAGAGGGCAACTAAGTGAGGATGATGAACTTTATAACTTGAGAGATTTGGGTGGTGTAATGACATGAGAAAACAAAATCTTATTTGACACAAAAAATGAAGAAAACAAAATCTTATCTCTTTTGCAACCATTTGAATTCTTTGGGGGGAAAAAAAACCTTCTAGTGATTATATTTTTTCTTTAATTCAAGGTGGAGTGTACACGTTCGGACCCTATATTCTTTTATTGCTCGTGTTATCTTAATGATATTTTAATTCCGTAAAGGTCTCGTATTTCAACTTTCTCTTTGTTTTTATAAAAGATATATAGATTATATATGTGATACTCTAATGTTATATTGAAATAATATGTAATTGTTGAAATTCGTATAAGAGTTTAAGTCATATAATATTAATAATTTGATTTTTTTTTTTTTAAATTTTGAGTATCAATAGTTTGAGTTTGAAAATTTATTTAGTTATTAGTACTTAAGTTTAAGACGTTATAAATAGTGTACAAAAATATATAATTGGTGACTCTAATGATATGATCATAAATTTTCAATTGTAATTTGTGATTATTTGATGTGTGACACTGATGAAAATATTAAAAATTTAAATAATAGGGATTGTAATACTACGGTGTCATATTAAAAAAAATATATAATTATTAAGTTTAATACGAAAGTTTAAATTATACATTACTAATAATTTAAATTTAAAATTTTAAAAATTAATAATTTAAGTCTGAAAAATTATTAATTCAGTATTGCTGAATTTTCTTCGAAGAGAAAAACCTAATAAAAATCTACCCTACTTAAAAATACAAGTGATTTATTATTATTATTATTAAGTTTTTGACTAAGCTTAGTTAGTTTATAAGTTTGTTTCAGATAATCTAAGAAGACTTTTAGTTGACCTTTCTATGCGCCCAATTCTCTGCAATTCCTGAGTCCGTAAATTTCTCTCTTCTTTTTCCCTTTTGTCATCATCAAGTGTGGGGAAGGAAGAGCCAGAGAAGAATATTCTAAAATACTTGCTGCTAACTTTACAAGGAACGGTTGCCATGAGACTTCACTTCTTTTTATTTGCATCATCTTTCCAACTCCGAATCAGAATTTTTCTTATAGCAAATTTGGCATATTTCAATGTTTATCCTGATTCGGAAAGTAAGCACTTTCATCATTATCCAAAAATAAAAATAACAATCTCAAAAGGATAAAGAAAAATAAAACACTCAACACTGGTAATTATTAGATAATCCAAAACCAGCCAAGAACCGAGCCACCCACCAAGCCAATTCCCAGAAACACAACCATTACAATTGCAGCTAGTTCAGCTTCTGTAACTGGAACCAGCTTCGGAGATAGCATCATGATGACACTCGTTAAATACCCATTTGTGAGTCCAAGCATGAATGTTAAAACCACGACGGGCGCTTCAGTTCTCAGCCATTTTGGTCCGTGGAGACAAGCCGCAAAGAGCGGGTAGAAAAGCAGCCTGGCCATGCACGCCCATACAGCCTTGTTAACACTCGACGCCACGCAAACTGCCGTCAGAGACTTGCCCACGAAATCCGATACATTGTACACGGTGATCAGCAGGATGGGGTACCAGTCTTGAAGAAGTCTGGATTTCATTTCCTCGGCGATGAATCCCGGGAAAATCGAGAGAGTTACGACGTATATAGTGAGAATTCCGACGATGGGACTTTTGATTTTTCTGGCGACTGCCCATAATTCCGGCATGGTTGAAGAAGAGGTGTGATGGGCGTGGGAAACCTGGCGGTAATGCTGCTGCATGACTGGTAACTTGTAAAGAAAATTACTGCAGAGGATGCAACAGAGCAGGATTGTGGTGGTGACTATGAAATAGAAATGGGCGCTGGTTCTTAGACCTTGAGGAGTTTGTGGCAGGGATGCCTTGGTTATGATCCTCAATATTGAAACCACAACTCCTGTCAAAACTAATTAATTCAATATCCGAACTTGTAAATAATTAGCAAAATTATTTAATTCAGATGACAAGATATTTTTATTGTAAGGTTTACTGTTTTAAGCTGGAGTATTTACCATATATTTTATGATTAAAGAGAGTTAACAATTAAATAAAATAAGAATTAATTAACGTTTGAGTTATTTTCTGGGTCCTATTTACAAATATATATATATATATATAAATAAAAGGAATGGTACCTGAAGAAGCAGTGCCCGCAAAAACAGCCTGCATATAGTGTTTAGGAAGGTTGGCAGCGGATCCCCCCAAGGTTCCTCCTATCAATCCATCGGCCACACCACAGATGACCACCGACGCCACTGTCAAGAAAAATCCTCCATCGAGTCTGCAATTCCGCGAAGCCCAATCCATCGCGGGAGGCACCATTAGAGAGAGAATGAACATAGAGAAACCCAAGTTCATTCTCAATCTGTAACTTATCAGCTTCCGGCCGCAGCTCATCATGACGAGAAGAAGTAGTACAGAAGAAGTTAAGTAAGCCACGGAGAAAACTTTCTCGACGTGGCGGGAAGGATAGAGGGAGCCAAAGTAATCGACGGCCGTGATGAAAGCATTCCATGGAAGCAAATTGCCTGCGCCGAGCAAGAAATGGATTATGTACGCCATTCTGTATGTGTCTTTTGGTTCATCTCCCTCAGGGACAATGCTATTAGTTATACCCTTCCTGTCTTCCATCAATTCTCTCTTAAATTTTGGACCAGTCCTATAATATATATGTGTGTGTGTGTGTGTGTATAGCTAACTAGCTAATTAGCTTCTTCTAACAGTTATTATATATAAGCTGCGGCCTCTTTCAACACATATGGTGCATTGATTTGATCATTAGCATTATAAAGGCATGCAAAGTTAATCAAAGCTGAAAGAGCTCACAATTATATAAACGTCTCATCATCACCCTACCCTTTAGTCTTTAATTGATCAACATGCCTATGCAAACTTGTTTATGTTGGGCAATGTATAAATTAAAATTAATTTACTGTTAAAGTTAAAATTACGAAGAAATCTGAAAAAAAAAATATCACAACATTGAACTGGGTTGTATTTTTAACCTGAATTATATATCTATATCCCAATGCATAATCCAGCAGAGAAGGTTGATGGGAGGTGTAGTTCAATTAGAGTGGTGATGGATTTGATTGATGGGTTGAAAGACTAGCTAGTGGGGACCCAAAACGGACGGGCGGTGTTACAAGTATCTTTTTCTTTTTCCTTTGTTGTCGTACTCAGCAACACATGGCTTAAGATTAAGGTTATAACTGCTATTCTTCACCTTGATGTTCCAAGAATCTCAAACCACAACTTGTTCATATCTACTTGTTAACCCTTAAACAAAAATTTACTACGATTTTTTATCTCGTTGTAACTATTTCAATTAATACGATCTAATCAAACGAAATATTTTCAAGAAAGCTAACGAGATTAGGCCATAACACATCTCCGTCTCCCACAAAACCTTATAAGGCACAATCTCAAAAACTTGTACATTATATTTCTAAATATTAGTCCTTTTCTTTTCTTTGTTACCTTAAAGTTTGGTGAAGTTTCTTTTTCTTTTCACATTATTACAAAGATTGTTAATTTACAACACTTTGAATAATCATGAGTAGAATTTTGATAGTCACTAAAACTAAGACTATTACCACACACGAATTAGAATTTTGATCTCTCTAACTCTAATAACATGTTTTGAACCTTATACATCTTTTCAGCATATAAATATTTCTAAAATTCAACCAAAAAAAAAATTTACACTTCAAAATCTTAAAAGTACATATCACAGTAATATTCATCAACTAATTGAGTTTGTGTTTGAGCAGAGAACCAAACTGGCTCTTGACGAGAACGTAAACATGAAGTGAAGGATAGATGTATTGTCTTTTTGCTCAATTAACCAATCTGATAACACAGAACTCGATTCCATTTTTCATTCTTAAAAACCAAAAAGAACAACTATATATACATTTATATATATATATATTCCTTTATTTTCTACTCCTTTCTTTTAGCCGCTTTTGTTTACTCCATCATAAACCAATAATAACAAATGACAAAATGTTTTTTTTTTTTTATGTGCTTTTTATTTATCTCTCATCAATTATTATTATTAAGAGTATTTTCTTTTTGTTGAAATATGCATCGAGAGAAACTGCATGACTTTCAAAATTACTTATATGAGAAAATTTATATATATTCTAATAAATACTTTAAATATATGCATAGTTTCATCATTCATCACTTGTTGGAAAGATTTTATTTTTAAATCTGTTAGATATACGTCTTTCTACTACACATCTAAATCAATTAGATATAAATCTGATTGTTTTTCTTTTTTTTTTTTCTAAAATAATTGGACCTTCATTGATAAAATGTCTTTAACATACTGAAATCTTTTTTCCTCATATAATTTTATAGAAATAATAAATTATATGATTTTAAGACTACGATGAATCTATACTAAAATTATTTATTTATAACAAAATAGTACATAAAGTCAACAGATTTCAATGAACACGAAGTAAAATTTATGGTTACACAAATCGTTAAGAATAATTTTAGATCTAATCTAAGAGGAATTATTGTAGGAGATTTATTAAAACCATTGAATTTAGAATATGGTAAAATAGCTCATCGATGGAAACGACTCATTTGATGAGTGTTGCAATGGCTCTGTTTGCGGTATTCGTATTCATTATTTTGAAGATTTATAATTCTTCCATTTTACTTAATAGAATTTCAATGAATTAGACTCACAAAAACAATAAAATCTTGACTTTTTCAATACGAAAAATAAAGTGAAGAATTTATGTATAAGTTTTTTTAGATAATCTCTTAATCATCCCATCAAATAAGTAGAAAATTCATTAAATTGTGAAATATTACATGTCATAATATGATGTATTTATAATATTAATAAAAAGTAACTCATCCAATAATATGTATTATCTGGAGAACTATCAAATAAAAAGCATTTTAAGTTGAAATATCACAAGTACCACCTCGTCTTGGATCATTACAAGGAAAATTATAATCGAATTTCTTTTTATCTGGTATAAACTGGGAACCATAGGCATTTAAAATACCTTTTACTATGATCAATATAGTTATATGTAAACTTAAAGCAATGGCATGATGAACTAAGAAGTATACATGATTTATTAGTAAGAATACTGAATTATTATTCTTATTAATAATATTTAATAAGCTAAGCAACCATATATTTTGATCCGTATTGAATGTTAAGCCAGTTATGATCAGTTCAATTAAATGAATCGTCTCTCTAACTTCTTTAAGCTTTACCAAAATCTTTACATAATATTTTCAAACCGAAAACATGCAAATTATGGTAATAAAAAGATACTACAAAATAATTACGTCCTTTATGTTATATATTATTATTTTCTTTCACTTTAAATATTTTAATTAAAATTTTCTAATAATTACATAAATGACAATTAAGGAATACTATTTATAAAATAATTACTTTTAGTTTGGAATCTTAGAACTTTTAGAATTGAGATCATATTGAGAATTAAATATATTATATTGAAAGTGAAAAAATGTCATGTTTTTTTATAATTAAAAAATATGATATTTTGCATAATAAAAATATTTTCAACTATGAAACATATTCAAATATAATGTACTTATATATTTATGTATTTTGCCACTATGTATAAGATAATTATTCTAACTTTTTAAAATTGAGATTGTATTAAGAGTTAAATATTATATCAAAAGTAAAAACACATCATATTTTTAATAATTAAAAAATTTCATAATTTTCACAATAAAAACATTTTTAGCTGTGAAACATATTCAAATATGATGTAATTATATGTTTATGTGTTTATCTATGTGCCTATACAAAATATTAGCTAGCAATATATATATATATATAAAATGAAACATATTCATTATTTACCCATCTAACCCTCCATTTTCTCCATCAAATCCCTTATGTCTTTGTCATCATTTTGGTTGGCAACAAGCTCCCTCAGGCTATAACTCAGTGGAAGAGAAGGTATTCTCTTAGTTATTCTACATCCACCTCCCACAATTTGTGATAAAACAATGTCGCAAATAAAGGTTGAAGAGAGCCGAAGACATCGTCCGCATTTCCTAAATGACACACAATATTTATGTAGAACGAAGAAAATCAAATCAAAATTGTAATTGACGAAAAATTGAGGATTCAAATACTTCAAATTCACATAAAATAAAATTCACGCGCGTATTCTTAAATGATACACACATTTGCATAGAATGAAGAAACCCAGAATAAAATTGTAATTTACAAAAATTTAAATACTCAAATATTTTAAATTCATATAAACTAAAACTCATATGCGGATCTGCTAATTTAATAATGAAACGTATTAGAATATAATATACGAATACTAATATTTTCTTTTTGTTTTTTTAGGAGTTATTATTAATGTAGAAGTGAGTAAAAATTTTTAAATCAACCATTAAAGCTCTTGAATTTAATACTTAAAAAAAGAATATTGCAAATTTTTGAAGACTAGATTAAGTTCTTATGATTTTTTTTGGATCGTTAAATAAAAAAGATAAATCTAGAAATTCTTGATGATCCCCTCAAAAAATATTCAATTTCCTTAAAAGGAGTCTTACCATAAAAATGCAGTAAAAAAAAGTGGCGCCGCATGCTTTACTCATCTTCCCCTGCTTGTTTGCCGTGTTTGGGAAAGAGAGCGCGAGAGAGAGAAAGCAAAAGGGTTTGCTCGTTTGGACTTTAGAGAGGGAGATGGGGATGGAGAAAAACGTGGGGACGACGTCATCATCAATGCAAAACGCAGAGGAGCGTGGCGCCGGGGGCAAATTAAGGAGGCCAACGCCACGCCGACCGCCGGCAACGCCTTACGCACGACCGCAGCAGAATCAATCCCAGCGGAGCGGCTGGCTCTCGAAGGTTGTGGATCCGGCTTGCCGGCTTATAGCTGGCGGCGCCGCCCGGATTTTCCCTTATCTCTTCTCCAATTCGCCCGACATTCGCGCCCTTCCTGCCCTAGATATTGAGAAACAGGATCACGGTTAGCTCAACTCTCTCTTTAGTTAACAAGCTAGGACATCGATTAGGAATAGGGTTTTTTTTTTTTTTTTTGGTTTTGGTGGGACTTGGAGTTTTCTTTTTCTTTTCCTTTTGGAATAGAAAGGCAATTTGCGCTTAGACGAAAGAAGATAAATTGGGCCTTTTAGGGTTTATTGCATTTAGGTGCGAGTACTTTTGCCGATTACGTTGGCATGTAACAGTATTTGATTCTTAATATTGTTATGGACAAATGCCTACTTTTTAGAAGCATTATAAAGTTGACATAAAATGAAATTCTGAGAACATATTTCATTGTTATTTAACGAGTTGTGAAGTCAAGTATTATGTCTTCAATGTTGGGGATTTTGGAGCGGATCAAAGTGTTAAAATTGCATTGGACCAAAACAAGTCTATGTTTATGGATTAAATTCTTTGTGCTATCTCATCTACCGAAGATGGCAGTGAGAAATTCTTCTTTTGGAGGGACAGTCTAGTTACTATTTTGCTTCAAACGATGTAGCCTTAGATTGTTTGTTATCATAAGCTGTCTCGTTATTTATCTGCCGGTTCATCTTTTGCTTGATAATGATAATTTTCTGGTGTGTATTTGAAAAAGACAATTTTTTTGGATGCTATGTTAAATATGCTTGCAGATTAGGGTTAAAACAACTGATTCTTTTATTTACAAATTTTTATTTGACAGATCCATTTGACGCTGACTTGAAGCACCATGATGGTGGTGGTGATCACAATTGGACTGTACATGTAAGGCCGTTTTTCTTTTCCCTGTCTCTGCCAGCCTCTCATTTAGATAATATCTTCTAATACCTAAAGTGATACCCATTTGTAGATATATCCTGATATCCTAAAGCTAGGTTCATCTTATGCCCTGGAATCCATCATTAGTTTGATGTTTAGTTGTTTCACTCCACTCTGTTATATGTAACATAGTTTCTGCTTTTTCATTTTATAGCTTTGTTACTTTTTTCTGGTTTAGGTTCCATTCTGTAGGAATATTTCTATCAAGCTACTCAGAATTGGAGTCTTATTTTTTGAGCCTCCTTCAGCGTTAAATGAGCTGCGAAATTAAAATTTAATGGCATCATGTTCATTAAGCATGGATATGCCTTGTGTTCTTTGAAGCATTGTGGTATAAAACCATATGCTGGTATCAAACGTTTTTGCTAATCCTTACATTTCTTTCTCGTAAAGTTTTTAATTTCCAAGTCCTTTCCATTTTCTTTCAGTTGCCACACTTCAAAAGAGGGAAACTATTAAGGTGTAAAGGGCTCTAATAAAATTTCTCGTAAAAATGGGCTTTAATGAAAATAGAACTGTAGCTAGTACTCTAATTAGTTTTTAAACAGTTATTAGGAAGATTAGAGAACGAAAGATTCAGATGGAAGATTCAGTTATCATGCAAGTTGCTGTCATCCCTCTTTTAATATTTTGTTATGTGATCAATTCATTCAAGCTTATATGGGTTACAGGAACTCCTTTTCTGAAATTCTTCTCTACTTCCTATTTTTTTCTTGCATTGATACTTATATAGGTTACAGGACAATAAGGCAGAAATGAATTCTTTTTTTGAGAGAAAATAAAGTATATCAACAATGTGCCAGAGGGATGCAGCCCAATTACGAAATGTTTTTACAGGTCAGTTAAAATGTCCAAAAGGTCCTCCAAATTCTCAACATAAATAAGAGGATGAGCCTTGAAGAAAAAGCAAACAGAATTGAGGTCTAACTCCCCTATTGGGAGAAGCAATGCCTTGAAAAGACCTTATAGTCATCTCCTTCCAAATAACCCAGAAAGCGGCCAAGGGGATAAGAGATAAGAATTTCTTCCTATGGTTATCACGCTCGATGCCTTTCCATGCCTCTGCAGTTTCTATGGGATAGAATGACTTCTTTGGCATCTTTGTGGGCCAAGGCATATGGTAGTTTTAGAGACAATGTTTTATCTTGCTACCACCCCAGCCTGTGATCCTTCAATAGAAATGGAGATGTTGAATTTTGAATTTCAGAATCAACCTGACCAAAAAGCCTTTTGGATTTCTTCATATTCAGAGCATGCATAATATTTGTGATTGCCCACTTTGCACTCCGTTGACAATGATAATGGGCCCATTATAGGTCGGGAAAAATACAGAGAATATGAGAGCAGATTTTTTGTTCGAAGGACGTTGTTGCCTTGGTACTGTATATTTTTGTGAAAGGATTTCTTTTATATTTTTGGCATTTGGTCTTACGCATTTGGGTGTCTCATCTTTGTCACAATGTTTATGCATGGTAGGTATACTTATCAAAATGTATAAGAAAGAATTAAGGTACAACAAAACAAAAAGCTGGCATAATTTTCATACCGATATCTTCTTTCCATGTCAATTGTGTGAGAGTCACTATGTCACACCACGTCAAGCGGATATCGGATTATGGAGTTTTATTTGAACCTTGTTGCTGAGGATTGCATTCCATGCTGTATGAAAAGACCCAAAATTGGAAATGCAATAGAATTATCAATCTAATTCCATTCCTTGGTCAACCAAACAAGGCATGTAGTAATTTGGTCATCCATATGCTTCTGAGGTTCCAATAGTTGTAGTCTATGATTTTGTTGAGAAATTCCTCAACCATTTGTCTTAATGTTAGGAAATCAATCTTTCTAAAAAAAATGGTACATTGATTGGGGAATCTTGCTGTATGAAGATTTAATTGGATTTGATTTGATATTATTAGTTCCATTTTTTTTTTCTCTTTGTAACAGCTATATATACTCATATATATGCCCATTCTCAATGCAGAAGAAATTCAATTTCTCTCTAAATTCTGCAGTTTTTCATGTATGTGTAACCTAGTTGCTGCTTATCCTCTTTTTCTTAAATGGAGATCCTCCTTTTTTCTAACTGTAGCTTTATTTTATTGAATAAAATATTTGCATTATGATGGATGAGATCTTACCAGTTACTTTTCTGTCTGTTTGGAATTTTCTCCTATAGCATTCAGAATCAGGATTTCCTGGAGTAGCGGGTCCTAGCAAAACAGCAGATAGGTCAGATGTTGCACCAAAACAAAGCAAAATGGGGCTGATTAATGACGATGAGCTTTCTGCAATTGAGAAGCTGATGGAGGGAAAGAAGTTTTCTAGGTAGTTCATAGTTGTTGATTCTCATGTCAATTCTAATTGGAAAGCAAGTCCCTGGAGATGCATGAAAAGTAAAATAAAGCAGCGGATTCTTGATAATATTCACCACATTTACCATGTATTTTTTCTCATTTTTATTAAATATCTTTGATGAAAGCCTCTTCATCTCCATTCTATTTTTTTGCTATCCAGGGATGAAGTTGATCATCTATTAGAGATAATAAATTCAAGGGCTGTTGACCCAAGGGATGCTGATCAGGAAAATAAGTATCCAGGACTGACTAGAAAAGAAGAAAAAGAAGCTGTCAGGCCCGTAGTTACTCCAGAAGATTCAAGAAGAACTGAAGAAAAGCAGGAGGATGTGAATAGAGTTCTGTTGGCAACCTCAACACCACTTCTCCAGTCAAGTGTGAGTAAATTATCACTATGGGCATGCATTGGGATCCACTATGTGTATATGAAAATATTTATCTCTAGCATGATTAGTATGCTGATTCTTGAACATTTCTTGAGGTCACAGTTTCTATAGGTTATAACGGAAATTAGTGGTACTCTAGAAACTGTTGGGAAGAAAATGGCTGAATCCTATTTGTGTTAGGAGTTCTCATTGATAGTTTGTGGGAAGGTAAAAAAGACTAAGAGAGTGTTTGAGATTGTTTATTTGTTGTTTATAAGCAATTTTAAACACTATTACGATATTTACGTGTTTATTAGGTTCTCAGAAGTGGCTTCAAGGAGACAAAATATAAGCTGGCAGGGTCTGTGTGATGGATGTAGTTATCGGATTGTTTACATGGAAATCTGTATAATTTGTGTGTTTTTAAGTTTTCCTGCCTTTATCTATTCTGAGTGTAAACACATTATCAATTTTATTCCAATTTTCTTACACAACACTTTATCAATTTTCTTCCATATCCTTTTAAGATTAGAAATTGGGATGTATACAATAGAGGAATGATCTATACAAACACTTAAAAGCTTATTTTTTAAATAAAAGTTTATCTGCTTTTAGTGACTTAAAGCGCCTTACTATTTTAAGCACGTTTCTTTCAACAATCCTGAACATTCTCTTATTTCACCCCTTAGCAAAGAAGGATAAAAAAAAGAGGAGGGTTATTAAATATTCTTCTATTTCTTCTGTAGCTTGGATTTTTCTTTACTTTTTTTCCTCATAGGAATGGTTGTTTCTTTGAACATTTTATTGCTTATTGTTGTCATTAGAATGTCATTTCTTAGATGGATTTGTATTTGATAATTATGATAATGATATAAAGTTTTTGCAGATGGCAGATGAGGTTGGTGCTTCGCCAATTGAAATTGCAAGAGCCTACATGGGAAGCCGGACATCAGATGTAAATCATGGTTCGAAGAGTCTAATGTCAAAAGATGAAAGGTTTTCACTGCACAGGGATGGGTTTCCATCAAAATTACTTGTACCATCTCCTTCCCTTAAGCCATCAACATGCTGGCCTGGTGCTATATTACGGGATCAACGAGGTTACCTAAGCCCACAAATTCAAAGAGGGAGATCTGGGCTTCATAATTTCCCACGGACTCCATATTCTAGAACTATCTATTCAAAAGCAAAATCCCAGGTATAAACAATTAGAGTTGTGCTTTGACTTAAGGAGATTTGTTATGAATTATCTCAAAAAAAGAGATTTGTTTATGAAGAGTAAGAAGATTATTCTTTTCCTCATGTCCTCAGTTGAATCCATTACAAGATGGTAGCAGCATGCACCGAAATATATCTTCTACTTCTTTCCAACAGTTGCAAACTCCTTCGCATGGCCTGGTAAGGCTCACAATAGCAGTTTTTTATACTGATACTTCAATTATTTCTTTTTGGCATCTTCATGCTGCCTTGACTTATTCAAATATGAACTCTTTAGGTTACATTGGAACTTACGTGGTTCCTCTCATTGAAAATGAATCTTGAGAACGGATATCATTGTTGATTATTGTCCTATTACATGCTTGATAAGAAATATCTTAATATAATTTTCTTGCTTTCACAATTGGCTCTATACTGAATATAAGCCTTTTATGGTAGGGTAGCATGAAGCAGCTGTCACTCTTATTAGCTTTTAGAAGATACTGCTTCTAGCATGTTGTGCTGACAATACATGTTCAGGTTGACCTGTAGAAAGGTAAATTAAGAAAAATGAGTGCCGGTTAGCTCTTTGCTTTGACTTCAAAATAGTTCCTGACCTCTTAACTCTTAAAATTAAGAAGTCAGCTTCATTTTTGTACCAGTCCTTTTGTCAAAATAATCTGTTTAATTTAACACAGATTACTATGTAACCACCACATCATTTAAAGAAGATGATATTATCTCAAAGAAAATTAAAGAAGATGATATTATCTCAAAAGAAATTTAAAGATGATGTGGCAGCCACATGTCAGCATTCTGTGCCAGAAATTCAACTTTCTCAAAAATAAAGAAGAACCATTCCACCCAGCAGCCATTAACTCCCTATCCACACAACTTGTCCCCTCAATTTGCTGTCCTTGAAGTTAATTTTTTTTCTTCTTCAGCTTCATTTTTTACCAGTCCTTTTTCCAAGATAATCCATTAAGTCTAACAGAGGTTGCTGTGTAAGTACCAAATCATTTAAAGAAGATGGTGTGGCAGCCACATGGCAGCATTCTGTGCCGTAAATCCCCAACTTTTCTCAAAAATAAAAAAGAATCATATCACCCTGCAGCCATTAACACTGAATTCACGTAACTTGTCTCCTTTGCTCCCCTTGAACTTGATTCCTTTCTTCCTCAGGTACTCTATACATACATATTGATACAATGTGTGTTTTTTAACTTTTAACCAAAGTAGGAACTTGAAAAAACAGGGAACATTATTTTTTTAAAAAAAAAAGAAAAAACGGGGAACAACCAAGCAATAAGAAAGGACGCTGATATAAACAAAATCCAGGGACAAAAATTAAGTACCA
The DNA here is from genome assembly GCF_000150535.2 of Carica papaya. The sequence goes on from NW_019014646.1 coordinate 139,425, forward strand.
TGAATTGTTAATTATTTGCAAAAAAGCATGCAGTAGGTCTAGAGATTGGCCAAGTTTCAATAAGGTGCAGAGCTATCAGAAGTAGTGGTTTCTGATACTCATGAGGAAGACTTATATTTTGGTTGGTAGAAGGCTTATGGTGAAGACCCTTACTGCAGACTCAATAACTCCACAGGAGTTATTCACATAGACTTGACAGAGAATCAAGTAAGCTGCAAATATGATCACCACCAGTCATCCAACTGGTAATAAATTAAGTTATATACTAAAAGAACTTTATTTTGATTTAATTAGGATTTTTAAATAAAGTATTTCTTTCAGACAGGTGTAGTGTCTATTTACTTTCTTCCCTTCTTCACTAGTAATATTCATATAGTATATTAATAGTTATTAGAAATATATAGAGAAAAAGAAGAGAGAAAGTATCCGTATATATCAAGTTTCATGCACTGTTATTATCTGATTTTATTTATACGTACGCATATGAATACAATAAAAAATTAACTGGGGAGACTGGAGGAGCCAAAGTTTTCTTTGGTCGGTCTGGGTGTTAATGGCTGCCACATCATTTTTTAAATGATATGGAGCTTACGTGGCAGCCTCTCTTAAATTTAATTTGGAACCCAAATGGAAAGTTGGTTCCTTAATTTAAAGATTCCAAGAGTTGGGGAATATTTTAAAAATCAAAGCAAGAGTGAGGGACCAAATTTGGAACTAAATCCTTGGATTTATGTCCTAGAACAATTCATTTAAAATGTATTTTGGGCTTAACTCAGATAGTTACTGTCAATGAATGTTCATTATTACTCTCTCTGTCTCGCTTCACGGGTGTATGTGCATGTACATTTAGAAGTTGTTTTTTGGTTCTGATACATCAGTTTTGTTGTGCATTTTGTTATTACAGAGCGTATCTTATTCTCTCCTGAGATTCTATTTCTTTTGTTTAAAATTGTTAATATGGATCCTGGTTGAATTATGTTTGTCTCCTTGAGGAATGGAAATAGGTCCATGAACACTTGTTTATGCATACTTTAGGCTGAATATTTGATCATAGCAACTTTTGATATCCAGGAATTATACCCCTTCTTAGAAGAATCTAGGGTTATTTTAAATGTCACTATAAGCAACTTATCAAGGCTAATATATTAAAAAAAATTACTATGCATCTTAGTCTTATAGTGTTTAGACTATAAGCAACTTACCGCCGAGACTAATATACCTTCTTAAAATTACTATGCATGTTAATCTAATTGTATTTAAATGTAACCTCTTAATTTTTAGATGAGTTGATGCTTTATATAACATCTAAAGCCTTCCCCATTGTAGCATGTACTGGCTAGATACCAACTTCCTGTACCAGTACTGTGAATTACAGTATATGTTCCAGGTAGCACCAACTTTTTATTTCTATTGCAGTTGATTTTTCTGAATCTTTTTTCGGTACATATGTTGGTGTTTGATGAATCTTATCTTTTGAATACATAGTTTTCATCAAGGAAGAAAGAAGTGGACAATGAGCATGGATCAGTGGGACCCATTCGTCGGATTCAGCATAGAGTTGTTGCAGAAACTCCTTCCAAAGAATCCATTTACTTCCGTTCTCCTTTAAATGTTTCATCTCAATTGGAAAATTCCAGTGTCTCAAAAAGCATCTTTCCAGCTGTCGAGAAGAATCTGGAACTCGGTGGAACAATTGGTGTTTCTATTTCTGAATCAGAGGAGGGTAAGCGCAAATGCTCTGCAGTGGGTAACCAAACAGTTCATCCACATTCTAGTCAGATGGCTAGGACCATACTGGATCATCTTGAGAGAAATTTACCCACTCCAAAAGACAAGGCTGCTGAGTTAAAGTTAGTTACTTCGTGGAGGAAGTCCCAGTGTTCTGATGTTGCTGATGTAATGGCAAATGAGCAGAATAACTTACCATGTGGAGAAAGTTTTGACTTTAAAAAATACATTAATCAAGCTGAACAGAAGAATTCAGCCCAGTTCGTAGAAGACAGAGGGAATTCCTCAATTAAGGTTCCTCAATCCCTTTTTAAGGTTCCTTTTCCAAGCCTAAGTAGTAATAATGAATCTAATGATGCTCTGAATAAAAGCTCTTCATCTTCAAATGCAAAATATGATGGCACAGTTACAGCACATATCAATAATTTGTGGCCTTCATTCAAGTTCAGTAAGACTGAGGATTCTCGGGTCAAGACTGCTTATGAGGTATCTACTTCTAGTTCTACCGACCCAAGCTCTTTATCTAGTGTTTTGCCTCTGCTAGTATACAAATATGATATAGATCGTTGAGGTGTATCTTCAACATTGATGTTCTGAAAAATTACAATTTCAACAATTATTTCCTGGATTTGGCCAATACCTTGATGCTCTCTCTATCAAAGTGTGAGAAAATTTACACTTATTTTGGGGATTTGGGTTCGGCTTACTGCAGTCAAGCAATCTGTTGTCAGACTGGTGAGCATCTAACAAAAACCAGCCAAGAGTGTTTGATTTTTCAAAATTGGCTGGATGAAGTGCTCGTTGGTTATATTTTTCATGTTCTTTAAGCTGACCATTGTACAAGCAGCAACCAGAACTGCATTTAGGAACTAAAATAATATCCTGACATGTATATTGTTGCACTTGTTACTGAAAAAAAGTGGTTGCACTTGTCATAAATTTAATGAATAGGTTGAAGATTTGGGCCAAAATAATTTCATCTGCCTGAGGGCTGGAGCCAATTCTGATGGTGTGTGACAAAAATACTTAATAGTGGAAGTTCAGAATGTGCGATTGTAAAATTACCCACGCTTACTTTTGCAAAAGTTAAAATGTGAATCTTTGATTATTAGTCTGGACTTTCATTTACTGGTTCTTCTGAATTTTACAGTTTTTTTATTAGACATTCCTGCATTTCTGGTCTACCTTAACGTGGATTAAAAATGAAGTTAAGAGCATCCTTTCCCCTGGAGAATCTGATTGAGTTTTATTACATTGTGATGTTTGAAATATCTATTTCACTTTTTTGGGTGATCAATATTGCAATCATAATGTGAAGATACGTTGATATATTATATAATTAATTTTGTATTTGTCTTGCTGACTCAGCTTGCTGCATGAATTCCTTGGAAATATGAATAGTTAGCTTACACGATGTGAGCATTTTTTATGTGCAACTGAACTTAACAATAGACTTGAAGCAAGTGTTATCATATATACATTTAGAGCTAATGTGATGTGGCTCCAATTTTCTTATCAGGATGCTGCAAAGATTGCTGTTAATGCTGCTAGCCCCAAGATGCAAGATCTCCAGAAGCCCCCTTCATCTTTAGGGACTAAACCAGTGTTGCCTTCAATTTCTGTCGGCAGACCTGAACAAAGGTGGACATTTCCTTCTGATAATACTGCAGGGTTTACTTTTCCGGTTTCTTCTTCTGGTGCATCATCTGAGCCTCCAACACCGTCCATCATGCCAACCATCTCAGCTAGCGTTCTGCATCAACCAACAGAGAAACATGATATTTGTTCGTACAGTTTTGGTTCAAAGAGGTCTATACCTGCACTTGTCTTTTCTTTCCCATCCACGAGCAGTGCATCTAACCACGATGAAGTATCAGATGTAAAGTTCAGCTTTGGATCAGACAAGACGACAAGGATATCTTTCAGTTCATTAGGGAAAGATGCTATCTGCTGTTAAAAATGACTTTGGGTGCTGTGCTGAGTTATGGGTTGGTTAATATTCATTGGGATTAGAGAAGTGTGCAAGAAATTGTTAGATTTAACTCCATTAGGATTTACTAATGCTATTCTTTTTCTGGGTTCTGATTTCCAGCAGATTACTGAGGTTAGCGCTGCGTTAGAGCATCATAAGATTGTAATAATAGTTGGTTGAACAAAAGATGAGGCTGAAAGCTGAAGTTGATCACAGAGTATTTTCTGGTATGAATTTTCATTCTCTTATCTTGTGTTTGATTGTAAACGAGTCACAGCCTTGGTGTCATTGTTCGCCCGTAGCACATCAGGAACTGCTAATACTACATTAGAACTTGAAAAGCGCATAGGCTTGGTCATGAAATGAAAATTCTTGCGGTTCCTTAGTATTATTGGTATAGGAACGATTGGTAGCATGGTCAAGTCACCTGAAGGTAAATGGGAACTTGCCGGTCCTCTTAGTCAGATCCAGGAAGCAGGAAAGTCTGTAGTACTTTGGAGATACTACAATACATTCTATTAATTGATTATTATATTGAAATTATTAAATTACTATGAATTTAGAAAATTACTGCAGGCATGATTTGCAACATCACAGCACCCCAAGAGGCAGCTTCTTGTTCTTTTGCACTTCATGTCCTCCCCGAGAGATGGCATTGGTTAGTGGTGTGTAGTAGTAAAATGGGTTTGTAAACCATGTAAGTATATAGAGAGAGACGTGGCACAGGTTCGGTTCGCACATTTGATTCGACGAAGGGGGAATAAGTATATAATAGAGGAACATGATTCCACTAGAATCATATATTGCCTCCATTTTCACGACAAGAACTTGTCCTCTCTATCTGCTTAAAATCCTTCTTCGTCCCCACTCTGTGGCCCACCATCATGTCTGCAAGATATAAATGATGAATAGAGAGTCAGTCTAAGTGAGGAGGGAGAAGTGAAATAACAATGGAAATTGGAAATTGGAAATTGGAAATTGGAAAAGTAGGCATGAATTTGACGTTTCAGATTCTAATGTCAGAAATGGGTTGCAGTCTACTACCAAGGCCAGCTGCAACAGCAGCTTGAGCTTAGTCGTATTGCACTTGTTTTCCCGACTGGTGACTTTTACCATCTGGCTATCGCACACTCCACCATTTATTTTCTCTTTATATTTTTCATACACCATCTTTCTTATTAGACAACTTTTATATATAGGTTTGTATGTATATTTGGTGACTCGTGATCTACTACCATCTGCTTCCAGATCCCGAGGACATGTCAATCATTTAAGTCTTTCTACCTTCTCTCTTCTTCATTCTCCATTTTTCCCATTACAGTTTTGATCCTTCCCATCTTTTTAAAATTGAGGAGGGTTTTTTTGTGCTACGAAGAATGTCCTTGTATTACTACTATCTGAAGCATTCACAAAATACATTCATATTCAATTTTATTGCAAAATTTCATTTACTCAGTAATTTGCGAATAATTGTTAGAGAAAGAACAATCTTATAATCAGGAGACACAGACTCTCGCACTGTTTTTGGGTCAGATGATTATTTGCTATCAAATATAGGGTTTAAAGGGGTGTGTTTGTTATAAAATTAACTATGAAGGCATTTTTTTTTTGTAAATATATTTAACTTAAAAGATATTTGTGTAAAATTCTTAGGACAATTTATCACCAGTCACTTTTTATTTGCATGGTATATAATCAAAGACATTGACTAGTTCATATACCAAGCTTGTACTTCATTTCCATATTTAGCATGGAGACATGTTATTACAGTGCAAATAATAAGTTGAACTATTTTTCAGATCAATTTATTTTAAAGTATCAATCATATAAATCTCATATTTCCCGAAAACAAATTTCTTATATGCATGTATACTTTAGTCAGTTCATTGAAATTCACTGGCATCTTTCGACTTGAATTATAAAAAGACTAATTTGTGATACTCATTTTAGCATATTCTTTTTTAGACTGGTACTTGTCAGCTTTTATTCATAAACACAGTCTTCACTTAGAGGCTTCATATGTATGGTTACTTTGGTTGTAATGTTTTTTTCTTTGGATCGAAGTAAATAATAGGTGCTTCATTTATTTGTGCAGCATACGACAACCCTATTCATTCCTAGCCTATTTCTTATCAGTCTAGGTTTGTCTTTTACCATGCCTGTAAACATACTGTACAACCACTACAATTAATGATCTACATATATATATATATATATATATAATTGTTGTGCAGAGATTATTCACGTTACCATGCTTCTGAGATATTTTGTGGCTTTATCTGAGATAAAATTTCAAGTTTATAAGTAGTTTCTGAAGTGGGGGGAAAAAAAATCAATGATGTAATAAAGATGGGTTCAGCCGAGTATAATTTGGGTTTCGACTCTTATTGTGCATGTTTTGGTTGTATATTGTCGTGTATCACTTGGTGATATATACTTGTTACTTTGTATCTCATGAACAATTTTATTATTACTCTTTTTTTTTTTTTTTTTTTTTTTTTTTTTTTTTCAAAAAAAAAAAAATTTTGACCAATTAAAATCTTATAATATATATATATATATATATTTAAATGACTTGAATTGTTTGATTTTAAAAAATAATCTGCAAAGGGAACTGACTGGTTTCCCCTTTTTAAGGGCATTCAAAAGGATTCCCCGGGGGGGAGGGATAAAATGATAGGTTCCAAAAAGGGGGGCCCATGAACATGACCATGACCATTTCATTTCCTTTTCACCAAGGTCAGGGTTAAGGATTTGAAACATCTACTTGGACAAACAACGTCTTTTCTTCCACACATAAATATATATATATTTTTTTTGCCTTTTACGAGGAAAAGGAAACACTGCCTTTATTAATTTTATCATCCATCCCATTCCATACGAGTATCCATGGTATTTCACATTTCAAATATATATACATGAGTGTTTGTGCGTGTGTATGTATCTATACGTGTGTGTATACCGTGATCATGTATCTGATATGCGATGATGGCCCATTCGTAGCTCATCAATAATGCCCCCCCCCCCCCCTCTCTCTCGGTCGACAGAGTGCGAGGAAGATGGTGATGTATGTGGTCCAATTAATCTTGTTTAATATCTTTATACCAGTCTTTATAATTTGTACGTACTATCAGAGTGGTTTAATCAACTAGCTACCTGCAGCAGTTAATTAGACGTGTATACATTCTGGTTCTTTCTCTGGTTCGTGATCTATGTATGACACGCACAGAGAACTGTTAATCATTTGCCTAATTAAGACACTCATAAATTTTTTGTGGGTTTTTTTTTTTTTTTTTTTGGGGGGTTTATAATAGATAGATTTAACAGGCTGATATATGAGGGAAAAGTTCAACCTTAATTTCCTTTACAGTACCGATCAGTTCTAAGCTAATCAGTAATGGATCACTGTTTTAACTTTTATTTTTATATTACCCTACTTTACATCTTATAATGTGGAGATATTTATATACGGTGTGTGTATAGTACTGCCTGTATTGTTCATAAATTAAATATTATATCGTACCCCCGTAGCTCTAGCCAGATACTGTGCAATGTATCAAAAGCCAGCTTCCAAAGCTGGTCAATTTTTGCTCTTGCATAACCCTAGTCATATACTGTACATATAGCTACATGAGCCTCCTATATAAACTGTATACAACCATTTTGATGGAAATTAGTAAATGTATACATATATGCATAAATAAATCATGTACCGTATTATTTATGGAAATTTTCATTATTTTCTAAAATAGAAACAAAATAGAGATAAGGGATTGTGGAATGAGACAAATAACACTTAACTATTTGAATTTTTTTTTAATTAATATTAAATACTAAATCTTTACAAGATTAATTTAATAATTTATCTTGAAAATAAATATATACAAGGAAGTATTATTTCCCATCATAATTAGGGTATTATTAGTGACACAAATGAAGCAAATTGACTGTACGTATATGTATATAGATATGCTTTAACGTATTAAAGCTAAAATTGAATAAGAACATTATGAAAATTATTTACTAATACATTACTTATATATATATATATATATATATGTAAATATTCAGTTGGAAATTAAGGGAAAGATTAGATCGGGCAGAAAAAGGAAATTCAGTAGCTTGCAACTTCAAATCAAGTGATTAGTACAAGTTTGAGACGACAAATACACGGATTGAGGATGAATACATAAAGGAGATTAATCATAATATGCTTAATTAAAACACTAATTTAAAGTCAATGCTTTGATAATCTCTGCTCTTGGGACGTGTTTAGAAGTGCTCTTGAAAACACTCATCACTTGAGCAATGCAGCCCTTTGCATGAGGTGCTTATCATGTGTCTGCACAAAATCAATTAATAATTGACCAGCATCAGAATCTTGATTCATCGTGCTTTACAAATGCCTTTACTGTTATACAGACACCTGAAAATATTTGTTACCTACGGTGGGGGCAATTCTAATAGAGGACGGGAAGCTTGAAAATGGAGGATGAGTTAATCACTTTGAGATTTCCAAGGAAGAAAATGCATATCCACAATGTAAAAGTTTCAGATTCTATCGGTAAAAATACCAGAGAGGAAGAAAGAAGAGAAATTATGAACTTCGTCTGAGCAATTAATTAACAAGACTCAATCAAATGCACACTCATATTGGTATATACAATCATGGAAAGGAAAATATTATGTCAGCCAATTTGTTGAAGACTGATTCAAAAGTTATTCTTTAACGTTATCCTATAGACTTTGAGAAATTTTAAATTAGTACCATCTCTGCTTAAATTTTCTAGAGAGTTTTAATTATTAGTTAAAAGATAAAACTAATTGATTAACAATATATATACCAGAGTGCAAGTACTTACACCATCCGCCTTGGCTTGATTGTTGGACTCTAGCATCAGCCCGAAGTGAATATGAGGGAAGTGTGCCCACTAGCAAATATAATTAGACAAGCAATTAATGATTATAACACTCAAATATATACACGAGTTTGTCGAGTAGCTGTTTCATTTATGTAGCTACTTACATTCTTTGCAGCAGTACTGAATGCTTCCCTGTGGCTGATATCTGGGTTATTGGCCTTGATCCTCTGAATCTCCTCTCTGTGACATATTTACCCCATTGATATATACAAGGTTAGTATTTGCTAAAGCATGATACACACACACACAGATATTCAAAATATTAAAAGAAAAAAAAGAAGGGTGTTAGTACTTTATGAACTGGTTATATGCAGAAGGTACTCGCTGCCTCTTCTCGGGAGCTGAAAGGAAAACAACAACACATAAATGCGCAATGAATTTTATTCAAACGATATAAGCAAATAAGCAGTCCGTGTGTGTGTGTATATATATATATATACATATGTAAACATATATGATTGATTCTCACGTCGGTTAACGACCCTTTCTTCAGCCGCTTTGTGGTTGGGCGGTGATCTCATTGACATCTTGTTGCTGCATTTGGATGACGAACCCCACTCATGAATCCTGTACGGCTCTGGGGAGGCGTATTTTGGTGCCTGAAAAAAACATTTAATCGGCCATTGATATTAAGACTCGGCGTAAATATTTTAACTTCTACCATCATTGATTCTTATTATTGTTTGTGTCAAATTAAAAAAAGTAAGTTTGTTCTTGAAAAACCCATAAGTCAGTCTTTGATTCTTTGGTCGTTGCACTTTGTTTTACGAATTGGATACATACAAGCTCTTCCCTCTTGGTAATTAAATTTTCTAATTAAGTTTATTTGACCAAAAAAATTAATTTTAACTCACTTTTCAGTCTGCAGATTCGCCATAAATGGATGATTAATAAAGGGGGGGAGAGAGAGAGAGAGAGAGAGAGAGAGAGAGAGAGAGAGGGAGAGAGAGAGAAACATTTGTAGCTGAAAGATTTGAAATGATTTTTTTGATAACGAATTATTTATAAAGGAAAAAAAGAAAATTTAGTACTGAAGTGATTGAATCTGTTAGAATTGCAGCACACAAAAAAGAAGATAATATAAGGAGCAAATAAAACCCAGATATGAACGTCTAATTTTTTTTCTGAAAAAAAAAATGCCCAGCTGCAAATTACGAAAGAAGATCTAAAAAATTCACGAAAAAAAGAAAAAAGAAAAAAAAGAGGAGAGTTTGTTTGGCAATGGCAATGTCTCCCCGGTAAAGGACAAAAACTTGAAAAGAAATCATTAAAAACCTATGAACCCTAACATTCATGTCAATCAAATCAAGGTTTGTAGTTAGCTATAGCAGGTACATATAATATATAAATATATATATATATATAAAAATAGGTAGGATTCCAAAAAACGGCTCAAGAAAAAGAAAGTGAAGCTTAGAAAAAAGACCTTATTGGCGGAGCTGGCTCGGGCCTGTTGTGATGGGTCAGGACAGGGGCCTGACGCCCGCGTACAACTGTGGCCGCAGAAGCCAACAGCTCTCTACACAAAAAGGAAAAAAGAAAGAAGAAGAAGAAGAAGAAGAAGAAGAAGATGCAAATAGGTTTCGGGTTATGGCGGCTGCTAGATCTTTGAATCAGTACTACTGTGAACCAACAACTTCATCAACAGATGCTTTGCAATTCTTGATCTGTGCAATTTATGACTTGAAACTTTCGATTTGAATATATTTTCTCAAAAGAAGCAAGTATATTTAAGACTCAGAAAACCCTAGATTTCAGAGGCTACTGGCCACCCTAGAAATTAAGCTGTTCATGCTTATATATATATGTGTGTGTGTCTACATATTTGCTTGACAATAATATTACCTGAACATCTTGCCATGACAGTGACTGAAACGCAGCTGCCATGTTCACGGACCATAGATTGGTGCAGTGCCCGCATCGGACGGTCACAATGTCAAATAGGCTGCTGCATGGAACACTCACCTGCACAGCACAACACAACACAAGATTAATCAATTATTAACCCTTGAAATCTCCAGTCTTCATTCACAAACCTTTTTTAAAAAATTATGGACATATATATATGGATGAAAAAAAATCCAACATCAAGAAGAAAAGACCCAAAAATAAAGAGGAACCCAGATCAGAAATGATTCAGAGAATTAATTTTTGCTAGCCATTAATGATCTTTCTACTTTTTCATACACACTGCACGCTCACACGCACACATAAAATACAAACGCATAATGAAGAAGAAAAAAGAAATTATGAGATGGGTTCTGTTCGGTTTTTTATTCTGAGTTGGGATGCATTTAGGGAAAAAACTAAGTTAAAGAGATCTATCATTTTCTTTTCCCTCAGCTAAAGAAAGCTCAGTTTTTGCATATATAGAGTGTTCAGTGTGCAGTAGCAGTGTTTTTGGCAAGGGGAAAGGTAAGAGTAGCATAAGAGTTGTCTTGATCAGAGATCATATCAGGAAATATGGCTTGTTTGGACGTTAAAAAACAGTCTCCTGCGTACCAAAAGAAAAAAACTCTCTCCTGGTCTTAACCACATGAGGCTTCAGTATTATGACTTTGCTTTGACTACAAAAGAAGAGAAGAGAGAAAAAGAAAGTCTCAACGACTGAGACCTGACTCTATGCCAAAAACAACCAACACCCAAAAGGAATTTCAACGGACTGCAGTGAAAACAATAAGACGAGAACCCGATCGCGCACAAGCAAGGAGAGACTCAACTTTTTTTCAGGATCTGAAAAATGTTAATATATGTATATATTCAGGAAAAAAAAGAAAGAAAGAGGAAATCTGAATTTATTATTGTTAATATATGAAAGTGGGCACTGAGAAAAGCAGATCCCAGTAAAGAATTAAGAGTTCTCAGACGAGATACCGCAAGAACTATGTTGCAAAAGTTGCAAGGGATGTAGCAGAGTTGCTCAGGTGCAACATCGATGCAGCTCGACATCTCTCTTTCAAGCAAATTGAACTTAACCCAACGAGAACCAAAACCAGAAGAAGAGAGCAAGCTCTTGAAAATTGTGAAAGCCACACAGAAGGTTATGGAGAAAGCAAAGCAACGCTAGCTAAGAGATATATAAATAAGTAATTAGGGAAAAAGAAAAAAATGAAGAAAGATTTTGTGCTTTTTCTTTGTATACTCGTATTGCTTTGAAACTCGGCTATGTATCACAACAGTAAAACTGAATGTCTTTTATATATGGAAACTTATAAAGGGAGAGAGAGAAATGAAGAGGATCCAAAGAGGGTAATGAGAGAGAGAGAGTTATTTTTCTGATGAATTTGTTTAGCTATATATAAAGAAAAAAAAAAAAGAAAAGAAATGGGTATAGTAAATTTAGTAGTGGCCATGGGAGGCAGCAAATGCTGGGACCAGGAAGAGGGGAAAAGGAAAGGAATTTGTTTGACGAAAAACCGGGTTTAGTTGGGGAGGAAAAGCGGTTCAGCTAGGTGAGGGATTAGGGTTCTGAGGGAGAAGAAAAGGCTTTTTTGAGTTTTGGCTGCACTATAAAACCTGTCCATATTATGTTATAGCTCTTATCTCATCAAACGACTGTGACCACTGATTTTCTCTCCCTCTCTCTACTCTGCGTTGCTACAGCGGACGAGGGGGGCGAAATTTTCTATTTCTTATAATTTATATATTACCCACATCACCAATATTTTATTACATATTTGAATTTATTTATATCTTTTTTCAGTGTAGCATAAATCACGAGTATTAGTTATAAATAAATAAAAAATTACACTCTATTTAAATAGTAATAAATTATATAATTTTAATGTATGTTATTCTATAAATGTGAGAAAATTATATTTATTTCAACTTTCAATTGTAATAAACGGTATTTGACAGAAAAATTTATAATGAATTTTAAAACTACCGAATCGGCGATATATAAATGATATGTTAATTTTTTTTCCTTTATATCACAATTTATTATTTATTTTATTGAATATACAAATTTAATTTGTAATAATTATTTATTTAAATACAAATATAATTATATTGGTAAACGATTTAATTTTTTTATCATATATTTCTTATATAATACTTACTATTACATAAATATGTAGGAATAAATTAGTAATTTGACTGAAAATATAACCATATCATCCTAATAAAAATATACTATTAACATACATTGATATACAATCATCCAAATATAAAAAAAATTTGTCATCCACATCCTATATCATTATCATTTGATTACTGCAATTAATATATATTAATTAAGCATCACTAAAATTTATCCAAATAAGGTGTTAATATATACCAACAAGAACAACTACTACTTAGCTACTACAATTTGAATGTCAATTATTATAGTTTTAATTTCCCTAAATCTTTTTTCTTTATTTAATTATTTTAAATTTTAAATTATTTCATCTTTTAATTAAATATTGAATTACTAATACTATTAAATTACTATTATATTACATATTCATTTTTTTAATATTTATTATAAATAATAGAAATAATTTCATTGACATAATTTTTGTGTCTTTAATTTTTTTAAAAATGCACGAGTGAAAGACTCCAACACAACATATATTACATAGTTGATGCATTAGTACAAGATTGAATTTTTTTATTAGTTTTTTCTTCTACAAGAGTCTATAAGTAGAAAGGTTTGCTTAAAATTGTATTATAGGTTAATCATATATTCTATTTTAAACTTATATTTTTTATTTAATATTTTAGTGTATAAGCTCTTTATTTGTGCTGATATTACTTTAGTGTCTTCTTAAAACAATTTAGTAACTTAAGACTTATTTTTTTTAAATCCCTATCAAGTACTAAAAGTATGATGATAAAATGGTAAACTAATAAAGACATCCCTCAAATAGAATTCATTATTGAGGTTACTGTCGATATTTAATGTGTGGAGTCATTTTTTTATGCTTGCAAATATGATAATCATTTACAAGATTTTATAGGTGATTGTAAAGTAAAGGGCATAAATATTGTGCAAGCTCTATATATAATCATACTTAAAAATTTATTAGAAATTTATTCACAATCAATTCAACAAAATTATAGTAGTAAAATAAAATAGATAATACAACAAAGATATGTATGTCAAGTTAGTAGGTAATGTCTAAAAGTAAAAGATGTTAAGGCACATACCAATTACATAAAGTTAAAAAGACCTTTCTTATTTAGAAAGACATGAGGATTTTTGTAAAAATTTATATGATACTATAAAATTGTTTATACACCACTAATATCACACAAAAACAAAGACCTAAAAGTCACTTGATACACGACACATCAATTGAAACTCACAAGGGACCATTAAAACATACCCTTATTTGGTTTAACCTTTAATCTTCGGTATAATCCTGTGAGGTATGTTACCATTCATCTTTCCAATTGTATTAGCTACAATCGTACCTTTATCATTTCATCATTATAAAAATACATAGATAAAATGTGATTTAGATTTAGCCTCTTCTAAACTGAAGATATTTCATGTTTGACTGTCTAGATTATTATTATGAATTTTACCACACCATTTCTTTAATGTGATTACTTTTCTCTCTTTAAGGACACATGTGTGGTCTTTATTGGAACAAATAGTTATACTCTCAATCACCTCATGCTATCCTAAAGTTGCTTTCATATAGTTTTATGGAACTAGGTTGTGATATGTCAATTCTATCAATCATGTAGACCTATTTCAGGTTAGATTCTCATCAAAATTTTCATTATGTATCCTATAATTTTATAATCTGTTTGAAACTAAATTGTCTTATGTTATGTTTAGAAGATGTTGAAGGAGGTAGTCCAAATATATTTGAGCTTTAAAGTCAAGTTCTAGGTTGTCCTTGCTTTATATTTCTTTTGTGTTGGGGCCGAGTTACAAATATATACACTTTTTTTGTAAGTTTAGCTTTGAATGAATTGGTTCAATAACTAAGATTCATTTCAATGGTGTTTGTGTACCTATTATTCTTGTAATTAAAGATATTTTATCTTTTCAAACAAAATAACAATCACTTTAATCGTGAAAAAAGAAAATCCATAAAAAATGTGTGCAATAGAGATTAGGAGATTGGCAATCAATACGTAGAAACTTATGAGAACACAACTGAAGCCAAAAAAGGATAAAGCTAATAAAAGAGTTGAATTAGCTAAACTGAAGTAGAAAAAGTTTCAGAGGAAAGAGGTACGAAAGTTAAATAAAATTTTAGCTTTTTATTAATGATTGTACATTAGTTTGCTATTGTTGTTGATTATATTTGAGGTTCGACAAATATGAAAAATTGAAGTGATTCCGGATTATATTAATTTACAATGACATAATATATCAATATAATATATATATATATATATATAAGTGCACTTTCTTTTTGGAAAAAAAAAATTTATCACCTAGACTTTATTAATGAAAACAACTTAACAACATTTTGAACAAAGGTTGTTTATTCGTGATCTATCTATAAATATGTGAATGATGAAGACCTTTCTTTTACAAATTAAATGTCTTGACTAGTAGCACATGGCCAATCTTGCGTACGAGCGAAGATTATTTGGTATGTACGTACGTATGTGTATATATATATATATATATATATACATGTTGTGTACAGTGGCTGCTCCATACTTTCTTCTTCGTTGGTACTAAATTCAGTCCCCTAGCCTAATTTTGTGTGTGTGTGAATGTATTAAATTTTTGTCTTTAATAAATTCTATCTTTTTCCTTCATATACACATATATATAATGTAAATATTCTTGGTACATATTTATATATTGACTCGTAAAAATTGATTCAGATTGAGGGAGAGAAAATATATGCATTATATATATATATATGTATGTATATAGGAGAAGGCGATTAATTAGTATTGCGACTAGACAGAGCAACACACAAAATTGACTGCAGTATATATATATATATATATATATAATAAATATTAATTATCAATTAATGAAACAAAGTAAAGTTAAGAAAAAGATTGAAATATTAATTAGCGAGGGGAACAGGAGGAATTTAACATGACCCAACTTAAAGAATACGAAGAAATAATATGATTCCGCCAGGAGCCAGGTGTAAAGAGGAAGGAAAAGTATGCTTCATCTTCTACGTACTTATATATATAATGAATATGAGTTTTTTTTTTATATAATTTTCATTTTTCACTTCAGTTAATAATAATTGTTTGGATTTATACAAAAATAAATAACGAGGCGGATATATATATATATATATACACATATATAGCTATAAAAAGCATAAGTAAAAAGGATTTCTGCTTCTGTGGAAGGAAGGGAGCTATAAACTACAAGTAACTTATTTAGGAAGACGACAAAGTCCAATAAAAGCATATTGATTGTAAGAGACATGAGAGAAAATGATAAACCAGGAAATTATTAGGATCTCATCTTTGTCCATCGACTTTCCCCAACTTGATATGGGGTCTGTGCACTCCCGTTAGGCTCCCGTCTCTTTCCATGTCTACTATAATTAATATACTATATATTTATATATCCACCATAAAAAAGTAATATTTGTTTATCTTTATATTTATAGCTGTACTTATTTTTCATCCACCATTCTTCAGAATGTGTAAAATTTAAAAAGAAAAACATAGAGACCGTGTTATGTTCCCTTGTCATACATATACATGTGTGTGTGTGTGTCTGTGTGTCTCTGTGTGTGTGTATGCGTATTGTATATTATAGGAGGAAGTGAGAAAGATACATGAGAGCTTCTCTTTCCCCTGAATCCAGGGAACCATGAGTTGCCATTTGTATAGCTCCATTTTTGCTAAAAAGAAGGTATTTTGTCAGTATATAAATCCAAATTGTTTGTATGATCTTTATAATAGTTAGTAAAAGACACTGTCATATTTATCAGCATGATCTTGGAAATAAACTTTTTGAGGGTACAAAAAGAACTATAAATTCTTTAAATTTCTATGTCAAAATTAAGAATAAGTTCTTTCGTAGTAGTGTGCTTAAATTATTCTTTCCAAAACAAAAAAAGTGAATGCATATAATTAGCTTCATTGCTTGCAAAAAAAGCAATATTTTATTCAAAACAGTGTACTGCTAGTTGCTACACAACTTCATTTTCTTCCGTTTTATTATTTATCAGCAAAAGCAACAGGTAAAATTTTGAAGACTCCACTTACTCTGCCAAACATCATCTCCTCTCATCAAGTCTAATTATATATACGAGTCGCTATATCTAATTAAACAACAAGGTGGTGAGCGGTGATAGCTTTGCTCCCACTGCATGGTTAATGGAGGTGGGGGATGATAATACAAACAAGTGTATATGTATCCATGATAGTTGAAAAAGGAAGAATGGCATGTCCAGTCATGTGATTGTTCTGTGGTGAATTAAGAAAAAGTCGCGGTTGCATATTGGAACAAGTAGTCATCCTGCGTCTTCCAATTCTTTCGTTAAAATTTTTGGTAAGGTTAATAATCAAATTTCCAGCTCTCAATATATGTTCATTATTCCTATATACAACTGGCTTACACTCACATGCTTCAATACATGGATATATTTCTCTTTTGCTTTTCCGGGTATCTATTCTTTTCGCATGATACTTTTTGTTATGTTTCATTTTGCATAAACATATATTAAAATCCATAATTATTTCATTTTGCAGGAAGAGATACATGCAACGACACATATCTTTTATGAGAAACCATATTGCACGGAGAGGTAAACACAGCCAAAGTAAGACATCTATGGAGTTTTGGTATGAGAGCTGAGTAATCTGTATTTAGTTCGAATATCCTATATACATACATGCTGCTGCAATTAAAACAGATTTTGACTTGGGGGTTATGTAACAAATTAAGCAAAATAAAAATACAAACTTTATCACCTTAAAATGAACCTGTATATACTCGGTCTGTTTTGATTTCATGTCAAATTGGGTATGCAAATATTTTGATAAAAACAACTAAAACTATCAATTTGGGGGCAGCCACACATGTGGGTTTCTAACTTAATCATCCAGGACCACGACGTCAACCATTACACCATTCTAGGAACTCTACAATTTTTTAAAAGCAAGCCTGGTTTTTCTTTTTCAATGAAAAGTAAATCTTTTGTAGATATATTTGAGATGGTCCCCTAACATTTTTTGCTTTATAATCCAAGCCAATAAGTAGAGATATTTCAGTTTTCACAACTGGGTTTACTCCCCGACAAATTTGCATTTTAATTGTTAAATAGGATTTAGATGATGTCCAGCCCCAATAAGTTTTGGCCCATAACTCGCTCCGCCTCGTGCCAAAGCTGGATCGGCGACTGATCTCCAGTCCAAGCCTAAGTTCATCGGCAGCCAGCCCACGCCGGCCTGTTTCTTCGACCGAAACTGCACGCATTGTCCGTCGACACACTAATCAACGACGAAGATATTTCCAACCGTTGCAGAGACGAGATACGTGTATGCTCGAAAGTCGTCTTCTTCTTTTTTTTTCCCCCCTTCCTGTCCTCTAAACATTTCTTCAAGTTACTTTGCTAAACAGGACATCCATGTTGACATCCGGTATGTCCGATATGCATTTACCAATTAGCATATAGATGAAGATAAGAGACCATACGAGATGAGTAAGTACTGTCTTTTTGTCGGTATACGTGTATAATCCAGTGTGTGTGTATGCTGTACGTCTAACTCTCAATAACTCTTTTGTACGGAATGTTGTAGGTGAAATGGCGACTTCGGTGGATAAGGAGAAACAAATCGAGACTGTGGAAAGGGATATTGTCTGCTTTGAACTTCCCGCTCCTTCTGGTTGGAGCAAGAAGGTTTTCCTCTTTTCCTCTCCCCTTCTATCTCTCTCAATTGTCTTTGCTTCGAAAGCAATTGACTCTGTCATGTAATGTCTGAATGATTGTTGTTTCTGTGCTCTGAATTCAATTATTACTTGTGTAAATTACATGTAGGTTTATTTAATTTGGAGGAAATTGGTGCGAAATTGATGAGCTTAAGTTGGGATTTCTTACTTTGTAACTTGCAAGTTATAAAGTCTGCTCATTTTTTTATCTTCTGATTTCTGTTTGAAGTACTTGATACTCCTTTTTTAATTTAGGCATGGAGGTTCAATTACCCCCCAGAATTTGTTCTATTTCTTCATGTTTGTGGACGGAAGCCTTTCTTTTCCAAACAGGAGTTTGAAATGGAAATAGATGAAGGCGGGATTCTGTAACGTTCAGATGTTTTTACTGCGTCTGTTTTTCCAATTTTGGAAAATAAAAAATGTTAGTTTTGATTAAAATAATTATCATTTCCTGGTTTTTACTAATTGGAATGTGAATTGTGTTCAGAAATATTTCATGTTCATATTTTGGATTCTAAATTTTGCTGCAAGAAGTTGTCATTTACTGTGGGATTCCTGTTGTGCGAATTTGCCTCTTAATGGTGTAACTGTTGTTGCTATTATCTACTTATTCGGAAGGAGAAAGATTGTGGGACTTAACTGGTGCCATAACCAGGGAAATAACAACTTCATAATGAACTTTGTTTGACTTAAAAATTATATATGTTGTATTAATTAGTTACATATATGGATTAAGTATCCTAGGATAATGAGTATGTGCTGACATGATATTTCTTTCACTTTAGTGTACTCATTAATTAACCGATGAATTTTGTTTGTCCTTTTCAATTTTTTTCTTCCACTAATAGCAAAAGATGAAAATGATGTATGATTATACCTGTCATACAGAATAACCTTTCGAAGCACTGTCCTATTGCAAAAATTATTATGATTATGCTTTTGTTGCTGAGATAATGAATAATGTGATTGGGATTTGCTCATGTTGCTTAGTGAGATTTTCTGTTTATTTCTAGTGATCACTCTAGAAGCTACAAAACCATTAGGTTGCTTTCTCTTATGTGAAACTTGCACCTCCATTACTTTGATCAAGGTACATATAGGTCAATCAGGAACATCAATTGTGGCACGCACAGCAGAAGCACTTCCTTATTGGCAATATTGATGAAAACATACAAAATTTTCTCTTTATGAGTTGGCAACTGAAAAGTTGGAAATGGCCATGTCTTAAGTTATGTGGTACTAATAAATGGCTTCCGATGATAGCTAGCATGTGCACTGCTAAATATTGACACTTCAGAGTTGCTCCCGATGCTAGCTTCATGGGTTCACCAATGGGCTGTGATGTTTGTTTGTCTAGGATGTTGTTGAGCTGCAGTTTATTATTTGAGGTTGTGACATGTCAAAATAATCAAAGTAACTCTAGATACGAGCTTTTCAATTGAATTCTTGATTTATCTGATTTGGAATAAATTTTTGAGATTTGCAGTCTCCACTGAGCAGAAAAAGATATTATCACAAAGTGATCAATTGTAGTCGTCATTGCCAAGTATTGACATTGATGAACTGGTCAAGGTATTAGCTTAGTTGATTAATGAGTGAAACTTTTCTTTTAGGTTGCCGAGCATGGCTTTGAACTGCTAGTTGGGATGCAAATAAGTCTATTAGATGTAAGCTTTTTCACAAGACTGAGTCACCATGGTTTCTTCTGTTTAGAGCAGGATCCTTAGGAGGTGCTGGCTCTGCAATATAATTTTTTTTGTCTCCAATTTCTATAGGTGCAATTGTTTTTTGGAAAAACTTGAGAAGTTTGTGGTTTGGGTATTCGGTGTTCAGAAGCATCTTACTTGTGTAATATTGGTTTATTAAAGAAAGTTCAGACCCGATGCAATTTTTTCCTTTCAGAAAACAAGGAAATGAATGTACCCACGATCAGTTTGATCTTAATTAGTAACTTGGTTTATTGACTGTGCATCTGTCTGCATAAGTTAGGACCTGATGCAATTTTTTCCTTTCAGAAAAGAAGGAAATAAATGCACCCACAGTCATTTTGATCTTAATAAGTAACTTGGTATTCTAATTTCATTCCTATTTATTGACTGTCCATCTGTCTGCATAATATCAATAAAGAGGCTCGATCACCAAAATCATTTGGTCTCCTGTTAACCAAAGGTTATTAGCAACTAGGGATGAGTCAAAGTGCTAGTCTGTTCGAGTTCATCACACAACTTAATGTGAGGTTGGGTGTTCAATTCTACAAGAAAAAAAGTGACTAGTGTTAACATAAGATATTATGTGCTCATTTATTTGGAGTTAGTTAGCCAAAGGCGCATAAAACAGTTGAGGCCGTTTTAATCCTGCTTCTAATAAGCCAATGGTTAATCGTTGAGAAAGTGGAGTTTTATGCATTTTGAGACAGAGCTTTACATCAGATGCTTGTACAAGTTATGCTTGCATAACTGGAGAAATTTTTTCAGGTTCAAAATAGTTACAATTTAGAAATTTCTTTCATTGATATTATATATATATATATAAGCTAATGAGATGAGATTCAAAGTTAGAGCATAGTTACCAGGACTATTAAACCACCTCCCCTTGGGGGATGTACTGAATTTTTTGAACTAGTTCGTAGTACGGGTTCACTGTAGTTCATTCTGATTCTCAATTAGGATCTCTGAAGTTAGGGACCCAGAATTAAGAAGAAATAGGGGCAAGTTGGTAGAGTCTAAAGATAGTGAGAGAACAAAATTATGGAAAGAGAGAGTGAAAAGTATATATTGTAACAAACTTTCTTTCAAATTTGAGATTAGTAGGAGCCAAATAAACAATGTTTTCTTTCTTACAACTCAATAAAATATATTGATGATCAATGTTAAAAACCCACATAATGTTAACTAGGTTCTTTAGGAATTTGTAAAGTTCTTGTAGTTATGAAAAGGATTTGAACCCTAAATTTCTTCTCATGGAAAAAGAACAAGAACCAATAGAGTATAATGTACTATCACACTGTTACTTATGATCCTAGTGACGAACTTAATAAGTGGTTTATTGGAACTTTGCATCAAAATAATGTACTATATAAGGCTGTCCCCCTTCAAATCTAAATTTAGCATCTATCATATTTTGTGCATCTACCCCATACCACGATCCAAATGTGCAAGTTTTAAGTACCTATGAGTTACAGCTTTCCAAGATATTGCTTCACCTTTGTACTTGTTTAGGTACTCACATTCAAAAGTAAACTTAGAGGGCATAGTGTCATGCGTGAATAAAATGGTAAAAGGGTTTCTAAATTTCCATTTTGATGGTTAGAGGTTATGGGAAAGAAAACTGAATTTAGTGGCACATCTTATGGAGCAATTTTTGCCATTTTGGGCCAGACCTCAGCTATTGTTGCCTGTAGGACAATAGAATCTCTTTGTTAGCTTTTGTTATAAAGACAATGTCAAATGAGGAGATTAGAATTTTTCTCATTGGTTGGTATTTCTACTTTTATCACTGACTCTTATTGTCAACAATAGAGACAGACTTATGAATGTAACAAAAATGCAGATATATAAGTCATGCATTTTCAGCCTGTTTATGCATCCATATGTCGGAACTGTATTGGATCAACAGATTTTATCATTTATTTCATCTCTAACAGGTAGATCATTTCATATATGTCTCCTAAAAACACTTGCAATACTCTGTTTTCCAGATATTAGGAGTCAACAACATCTACTATGTGATTGCCACGTTTACTGCTTTTGGCCGTAAGTCTTTTGGCCTTGTCATTCATCTCTATGCACTACTTCAGAAAATCTATCTTTTGGCCTTGTCATTCATCTCTATGCACTACTTCAGAAAATCTATCTTTTGGCCTTGTTATTTTTCCTTCTCTTCTTTCTACTCACTTTTTTGTTTTTTATTTTTGATGATTTTCTTATCATATATGTGGTTAGTATAATTGACAACTGGAAGAAGCTAAACAAGAAGGACTCTAAGATGTATTTGGTGTCTATCTGTAAAACAATTTTCTTAGCATTTCAACGTAGGTATGTCTATTTAATAGAAAGTTGTTGACTCTGAATAAGATCTCTTAGTCTTTTCCCCTTATTTCTATTTCTGCTGTTCTTCTGCCCTTTCCATTCTTGCCCTTACTCATCCCCTAATTCTATTTCTCTTTTATCTCTATCTTTATTTTACCTCTTTTTTTTCCCAACACAATCATCAAGTTCCAATTTAATTTGTTAACTCAAAGTTATCATTGGAAGAAATTTATAAATTACTAATTTATGACATACACAAAGATCAAATACTTAAGCAAGTATTCAGTGTATGTCTTTGGCTTTTCAACTATCAGACTCCTTGATTTCTGTTAATTGATTGGTTCACTATGTACTCATTCTCTGTTACTTTGCAGTTTATGCCAAAGAAGAGTGGGATCTTCAAGAAAAATGAAGTCGTCTTTATTTCTCCTACTGGAGAGGAAATACATAACAGAAAGCAGCTGGAGAAGTACATCAAAGCCACTCCTGGCAGTCCAGCATTATCAGAGTTTGATTGGGGCACTGGTCAGACCCCAAGGAGATCAGTGAGGATTAGTGAGAAGGTAAGGGCAGCACCCGCCCCAGAAAGTGAACCAGCAAAAAAACGAAGCAGAAAATCATCAGCTACAAAGAAGGATAAGGAAGACACAGAAGTTAGCCCTAAAGGAGCTGAGGAAACCAAAGAAGTTGAGATAGAAGGTACAGAAAATCTTTTAGAGGATAATCTTGATGTTGGGAATAAGGATTTGAAGGATAAGGAAGATGAGAATAAAACGCAGGATGCCACAATGGAAGCTGCTGCTCCTGAAGAAGCCAAACTTGGAGAAAGCATTGGCACATCTAATTTCAAAGCAGGCAAGGAACATGTTGAAACAGAAACTGAAATGTCAAATCTCAAGGAGATTGAAGGTGATTGCTCTAGTGAGAAGGAAAAGAAGGACAAGGAGATTGCAGAAGCCAAAGAAAATGCTAACCTGCCACATATTGAGGCTGAGAAAAAGACGGATTCTGGGGAAAAGAAGAATAAACTTGAAGAAGATAAAGAGAATACAATGTGATAGCTCCCTAACCTGAGGAAGAAATTAAGAAGGAATCAGAAAGCGACAAATATTAAGAGAACACCAGTGCAGATCTCATATGGAGTAGCAGGTTCGGAGATGAGGTAATTGTGAATTGCAGAAGTTGTGGCAACACTGACGGAGTCAAGCCTTGAGGGGTTAACAACATAGATTAACTTGATTTAGGTACCATGTTGCCCAGGTTATGCCTTTCAGATTTAAAGTTCCTCAAAAACTGATGTAGTTTGATGTTTTCATCACAGCAGTCTGATTATTTATTGAGACATTTGTCTATACATAGGTAGGTGCCAAATGTAATTATGTTTCTGTTGTAGTGAAGATACTTTGTAGCTTGCTCGAGTCTGTAACAACATGATGTCATACTGTAGAAAGTGATGTTGTGCAGTAATATAATAAGCTAGATTCAATTGCCTATTCATTTTTATTCCAAGTAATTTTGTCCCGTCTGAGTCTTGGCAATTGACCATCACAGGTTCCAGATGAGCTTCGGTTTAAAGGAGAAAAAAGAAGCATATGATGCTGCAAATATCGGAGTCATGCTAGATAAAAACCCGATAGAAATAAATAAAATGAGAAAAAGATTAGGAAACTTTTATAAACCTTCGAAGCTCAAAACTATTTGAGCAAGGTGTTACAACTAAAGAACAGCTTGTCAGTCTTGAATATGAGTGACTCCTGGGAAAATGGAAGAAAGCTAAAGAAAACGAAAACTGTAAAATTTCCCTCCCAATGCTAAAAGAATGTGAATGGTAAACCACCAAATGTTCTTTTTATTTTTTTTCTTTTGTCCTTTTAAAGGCCCTTCAGCTGTTCTACCAGCCCTGTCAAGGTTGTCCACTTCTCAAATGCACTGGCCGATGACACAAAATGAACTTTGGAGGATTCAATGTCGTTTTGAGACACTGCAAAAGAACAAGGAAGAAAAAAAACATACTCAACCCATGCAGTGCAACAAAGAACACAACTAAACTATATACTCACACCACAGACATTCAAACTTTTTGCATGCAGCATAGGTCCTCCAAATATGGTATTTTTAGCTATAAAATAATAGAGTTCGGTGATTGATTGTTCCAAGATTGAACCTGTCAGGAAATTTCTCAATTTATTGTTTTACAAGATATTCTCAGTATGTGTATGTTCCTTGTATGCAAATGTAAGTTTAAGTTCTATAATCATTCTATGGGTAAAACATGGATTCAAACATAAAAAGGAAAAGAGAAGTGTAACCACATGGAGATCGACATATTTTATTCAGTGCAAGTGCTAACATGTCAACTCAAGAAAGACCGGTGGACTAGTTACTGGCTGTCCAATGTGTTAGCAAGAGGGTGAATCCAGCAATTATCTCCTGTTATGGTGTATAAAAATTGGAAGGTAACGGTTTTATCTTTATCTGTTCTTGATATGTCCAGGGTGATAAGTGGCTCGATTGCTAATGAATCATTGGCACGGGATGGCTATCATGTGGGTCATTTAGAAGGAAACTAATAGGAGGATATTGATGGCATTATATCTTTTTTTGCAAGAGATAAATGGTCCGGATATTAAGTATTTTATTTAAAGGTGAGCCTCTGTTTTTCTTTGAGCATTTAGAAAACCTCATAGAACTTTGTTTCCTTGGCTTCTGTGTAGGTTTTCTACTTAGGTGATGCCATCTTAGTGCCCTATTAATATAAGTGACTCTTTCTTTCCTAAAAAATGTCGGGTAAAACCCAGCAAATAGACAACATATGCAACTGTCCAAGGCAAAAGATTACAATCATAGATAATGATCAAAGCAGGTAAAACCCAGCAAATAGACAACATATGCAACTGTCCAAGGCAAAAGATTACAATCATAGATAATGATCAAAGCAGAAAAATCGGCAACTAGTGTAAGGCAAAACCTCATTCAGATTAGGTGATGTAAACTAACTAACCTGATGAGATCAATGAAGCCAGTGAAGAATTGAATGTTTCCACTTCAGTCTTCTCTTCAGGACTGGAGCTCAACTGCCAAGATGACATTGGAAAAAAAACCACTCAAAACCATGCAGAATATAATTTGTGATTATAGAAGAGCAAAAATGTTATTCATCAAGAAAATCCCTCATTGAAGGAATAAAAAAAGCATACGTACGCATTGATGAAAAAATAATGTTAGCATGCCAGATCTTAATGGGAAAGAAAAGCAAAGATCCACATTGCTTAAGTCATTTTATTATTATGAAAATTTTCACTGTATTAATCTGCACATAATTGTGAGTAAACACAATACTATATCATTATGACCTTAGTGAAGGCTACATTTGCTTTCTTGACCCAATCTGTACCAGTGCTCCCTCCAAGGACTGAACTGGCTGTAGAAAGATCATCGTTTTCAATGGCTTGACCTATTTTGCTTAACTTGTACACTAGATCCTGCAGATATCCTGGAAACAAAACATTTCACTTTTATAAGGGTGGATCATGTCGTTACAGGTAAATCATAACCATCAAAAGAATTTGTAACGATGTGTTTGGAATTAATACGATATGATAAGTGAATAGATGGAATTGATTTGCTTCTAGTTGTTGCAGAAATGACAACAGTAATTAATCGCATAAGGTAACTATATACTATGATCGACTGTCATCACTCAATTCTGCAACAAAGTCACTCTCTAGAACCTGGATACAAGGTGGTGAGTACTAGAGATGGCATTGAGCACTATGATACCCCTGATTCGCACTGATAAAATAACACCATCTAATAGTGATAATGAAAATTAATTTAGAGAAAAAGCTATTCTGACATATTAGTTGTTAGTAGGCAGGCATTTTATTTGATGCAAAGTTACCGAAAGAAAAAATCTGTTTATGACACAATCCCAATCTGTTTGACGCAAGAACTGGCCATTGAAAATTAAATTAGAAATGATTGTTTTCAATTAAATTGCAAGTATTTGAACATGACATGTTATTTTAGATAAGGAAATCTAATGGCAAAAACAATATAAGCTAAGTGAGTTGTTAGTTGTTATTAATAGTCTCCATTTGATGCTTATCAAACAAAAAAAATTGCAAAGAATTCACCATTTCCGCAAGCATCTCTTGAACAGTTTGGTCGATTCTTTTGTTCCTGACTTGGATGCGCCTGTTATTGTCATATGCTATAAACGACATATGTACCTCAAACGGATGACATTAATGGCAGTAGCAAAATGTCCACGAGCAAAATTGATACAGCAATATTGGGAACTTGTGAATTGATAAATCGAGTGAAAAATTCTGCGCATTTCTCATTCATGTATAAAAGAAATCATTTGCATTTCATTCAAATACAAGAAAACACAAGAGATAAAACAACGAACGCGCGAAAATCAAATAATCCATATGTCGGTCAGTTTAATGATAAAGCAAACTATTTAAGTGCTTACCTTTTTCCTGATTAGATGAATTAATAACTCCTTGTCTTTCAATCCGCTTCTTTCTATCCCTCTTGACCTTCTCCAGAAGCTCTTCATCATCATCAGCCTCTAAAATGGCTGCACTGGCAGTGTGGAAACATTCTTTGCCAGGAAGGGAGAAGAGAAAAGTGGCAATGAAGCTGATTGATAAGCTTCTTTTGGTACAAAACGGGGAAAGGGGTGGTGAGTCGGTGTAGGGGTAGCAGATAGATAAGAGCTTCTTGGGAGTGGGCTTTTGTGGAGAAAGCAATGTCGGGGAGGATGATAATGAAGTAGGAGAAGAAGATGGTGAAGAAGAAGAAGAAGAAGAAAGAGTAAAGGAGGAGAGGAAGGAGTTGGCGGTTGAGAGAAATGTTGTCGCCATTGTTTTACTGGTATTTGGTGATCGGGAAATTTCAGAAGATAAGGTTGCCGATGTTATCTCATCCGGTCATTTTTCAAATGCTCAGGGGTGTTTATGTCATTTAGACTGATAATTAATTAAAATAAAACAGGACCCGGCCCGAGATCATTAATTATGTAATTATGTTTATTATTATTATTTACTACTATAGGTGGGTATATCATCATATATTAATCCACAAATTATTTTATTTTCAAAAAAATTAACTTATTATAATTATTATAACTAAAAAATTTAATTATTGTTTAAAAATTATAATTGACATTAAATTGGTATATACAAGAAAAGTGTTAATTAGTATAAATAAATTATAGAAAGTAGATTCCAATATTATTACGTGTCTCTCATTTGCCAAATACTATATATTATATGTTGTTATATATTAAAAAATAATATTTTTATTATACTAAAATGATTACAGCTTTATTTCAAAGGCTATATAATGTAAAACTTTATCATAAAGGAACACCCTTTTTCCCTCTCTCTGAAATTCTTACCTGCTAAGCTTCCGCTGCATGCAGAATTCATAATTCATTAGCTTTTAAAAGACGTGACAATTTAATTAAGTCGTGATTAATATTGTAATCACAATTAAACCCCAATCGAACTCTTAATTACCCTTCAAATTGGTCGTGCAGCTACTTAATCACACAAATAGTGCATGGACTTTAACGTATATTGGTCCATAAACTTTATCACTTTACTTTTTTTTATTTGGCAAGACTACCTTTACCACTTTATTATTATTATTATTATTATTTTAAAGTGACAATGTATATATATATATATATATACACATGTCAAATACCATGATGACTACTTAAAAAGTACTTAATTACTCTTTTTTTTTTAAGTAAGCTTTGTGCAATAATTACAAAGAATATTCAATTTCGTTTTGGACAAAATAATTTAATAATATTATGTTTGTATAATTAAAAACTCATGGAAGATTAATTCATATTTTAAAAATAAAAATATTATGATGAATATAAGGACATAAATAAAAACTTATTCCATCGTTCTATCGGCGGAAAATGTGGACGAAAATAAAAGAAAAAAAGTTAATTAGGGTATGCTTTTTTTTTTTCCCTCTTTCTTTTAATTTTCAAAAAAGTTGAAGTCAAATATAGATTGGTCACTTTCAGTTTATAATATATATATATATTTTTGTAATTTTTAAAAAAATCAAATTAAATTTTTATTAATAATTTTATTAAATTAAATATTATAAATCAATTATTATTAATTTATAATATATTTTTATTAAATAATAAATTATATATTCTTAATAAAAATTTAAATTTATAATTTTTAAATAAAATATAATAATTTTAACTATTAAATTACTTATTATTAATGACTAGAATTTATTTACATTATTACATATAGAACTTAAGTATAGTATGTACGTATTAATTATATATATAGTAATAAATAATATTATAATGTTGAGCTTCCATCTTCCTCAATTTTGTACCTTTTTTTGGTAAAAATATACAAAACTTTATTTTTGAAACTTAATTTAAAAAATAAAATTTTTAATACCTTTAAAAATATATTAGATAGTAATAACTTTATATATATATATATATATATATATATATATATAGAGCATGTAATAAAATTTACTGAAACTATATAGTCGACTTTATGAATAAAAAATTTCAGAAAATAATGCGTCTCACACGTTTTGTCAATTCTAAGACAAGGGTTTCGAAGGCGCAAATGATTCTAAGACGTGCTTTAATAGTAGTATCAAAACCACAGACACTAATTATGAAACTTTTGGTCTTATACATTTACTAGATATAATTTAAAAAAACTTGTTTAAATAATTAATTATTTTTATTTTAATGATAAAAATATTTTTAAATTAAGTTTTGTAGAGTGAGCTTATTTTTTCAAAAAAAAAAAAAAACTTTAAAAAACTCAAATTAATATGTTATACTAACACTACGTGGAGGAGTTTCATTAAAAAATCACCAATCAAAAGTTCAGTCCGATGAAATATTAAAAACTGATAGAAATAGAAAAATTCAAATTCGATGGGATAAACAATGAGAAGAAATCGAAAACGATATTGGATATGGATTCAAAGCCAATAGAGGGAGATGTGAGTGAGAAGTCGATAAAGGTTCTTTTTTCTGCTTCTATATTTATTATTTTTTACCTTTTTATCTATGTATTCAAATTAAGTATTTTTTTTTCTTAATATCGATTACCCTCATTTTTCCTTCTCTCCATAACGTTCTCTTGTTGTCTGGTTTTTCACTCTCAACTTTCTCGAAACAAATCATAAAAAAAATAGTAGTCCATCAATGCACTTTTCCTTATAACTCTCAAATACTCTATAATTATAATAACCTTTCAAATATTCAACCTAAAAATAACCGCGAACAAATTATTCTCTCTTCGAACAACACACTAGGCTATTGCAACAACATTCAAAGATTCCCTCTCATGCACTAATCCTCTTATTTTGCTTCATCGCACAATTAAGTGCATCGTGCCCTAATCTTCATCATCACCAAATCGATACATGTGCAGACAATTAATGAACCTTTTCTCTTACTCGAAGCTTAGAATTTTTCAAACACCATAGTGCTTGGTTCTTTTCACGGGTTAAAGAGAATAAGGAGAATTGATGCTTTTTTTTCTTATTTGTATTGATCCAAAATAGTTCATATACATGTAATATCAAACGAGATATTTGATTTATAATCGAACTAATAAGAAAATATCATATATTAATAAATTTAATGCGTTAAATGTATTAAAAAAATTAAATTAAATTTTTTAAAAATAATTCAAATAAAACTAAATAATACAAATACCAAATTCTTTGAGCAAGAAAGAAAGGTCCAGAGCAGAACCAGACGCGTGACACAGTAAAGTTGGTCGCTCTACGGTCTCCTCCTCCACTCCTCCTCGTCCCCGTGGTTGCATACTTCAGCGGAGGCCAAGTAGAAGTTTGACTGATTGAAACAAGATTACAAACAAATAAAAATTAAGAGAAAATAAAATAAAGAAGAAAGTTAAAAACAAAAAGCCAATCAAATTCCCAAACCCCTCCACCTAAAGTCCCACGGAAAACGACCGCCAAAAAAACACACCCATTTTTCCTTCCTTAAGACAATCACTTTGCTTCACAAGCAAATCCCACGAATTACACCCAGATCGTTGCTTTCGTAACTGCAGTAATTGTAATTCAAGAGAGAGTGAGTGAAAGGTAAACTTCGTGTTATGGCATGGAGGGACAACACTGATTGCTGTGAAGTTGTGTTTCGGATTTTCAGTTCTGCCCTTCATCCACATCGTTGCCGAAACTTGAGTCGTCACTGGTTCATTCTTATGCTCAGACAATGGCGGATGAGAAGCTCTCACCTTCATCTTGTTATGATTTTAATCTTCTTCGCTTCAATCTCAATGGGTACTTGCGTATTAATATTCTTTTTCTATTAGAATTTTGATTTTCAGTTGCTTTTCTTTGGGGAGTTTCTGCTTCGACATAATGAGGGTTTTTGTTGGATTCGGTGGTTTTGATTGGATCACTTTACATGACTCATACTCGTTCGAGTATGCTTTATTTTTCCAATTGAGTTTTTCGTTTTTCCTAACTGTGATTATTATTATTGGGTTGCCTTTACTTTTGCCTTGATCTGAAATTGGATAGAATAATAGTGAGCTGAAACATGGGTATCTTATTCTTTTCATAAATTTATCTTTCTTCTCTAATGAAGCTTATTCTCTGCTCTGTATGTTTTGGGAATTTAAATTTGAATCAGTTCTTCTTTTGCTGGGGATTGACTCTGCTTGACTCCGATAATTTATGATGCTGTTGATTTAAAACTTGCTGGTTGATATAGGTTTGTCTCATTTTATCCACAAATAGTAGGATTAATGCCTTTAACCTTTGTGAGATCATCAAAGAAAAAATAGAATCGGTCCTGCTTTTTCTGTGGCTATTGAGGCTTCATTATGCAATCCATGAAGATATGTGCTACTTCATCCTCTGATTGCAACATTTCAGATTACCCAAAAAATTCAATAGAACAAAACTTCAGTTTTCTCCCACAGAAAATGTGAATATCAATGTCCAAGCAAGTCAACTTAATGAAGCACTTCCTAGACAGTGGATTGTGGTTTTCTTGATAAAGAAAAGCTGAGATTGTTATTAGGCATTTACTGAATCTTATCAGCCGTCCCTCTTTTCATTTTGTTTTATTTTTCTTTTCGATCCTTCTTGCTTCTGATATGGTGGCAGAAATAGAGCTGTGTTGCTTAAAGGTCATTTGTTTTGTTGCGCAGAACCAACATCTGTTCGTGCATTCATTGGAACCTATGGAATAAATTATGGAAGAATTGCAGATAATATCCCATCACCAGAGGATGTAGTCACGCTACTCAGGGCGGCGAAGATAAGGAACATTCGAATATATGATGCTGATCACAGTGTCCTAAAAGCTTTCAGTGGAACTGGGCTGGAAATTGTGATTGGACTACCAAATGAAAATGTGAGGGACATGAGTGCCAATGCTAGTCGTGCTATGAGCTGGGTTAAAGAAAATGTGCAAGCATTCCTACCTAGGACGCGAATACGTGGGATTGCTGTTGGAAATGAGGTTTTAGGAGGGATGGATTATGAACTTTGGGGTGCTCTTCTGGGTGCAGCTAAGAACATTTACAATGCTGTAAATAAGCTTCACTTAGCCAATGTAGTTCAGATTACAACAGCTCATTCACAAGCTGTTTTTGCTAATTCCTACCCCCCTTCATCATGTGTATTTAAAGAGAATGTTGTTCAGTACATGAAGCCACTCTTGGAGTTTTTCTCTCAAATTGGTTCCCCATTTTGTTTAAATGCATACCCGTTCCTGGCATATATGTATAACCCAGAGGATATTGATATCAATTACGCTCTTTTCCAGCCTAACAAGGGGATTTATGATGAAGAAACAAATCTCCATTATGATAACTTGCTTGATGCTCAGATTGATGCAGCTTATGCTGCTTTGGAAGATGCTGGATTTAAGAAGATGGAAGTTATAGTTACAGAAACAGGATGGGCATCACGTGGAGATTCTAACGAAGCTGCTGCAACTTCAAGTAATGCAAGAACTTACAATTATAACCTGCGTAAAAGATTAGCAAAGAAGAAAGGAACTCCTCTCAGGCCCAAAATTGTGGTGAAGGCATATATTTTTGCAATCTTCAATGAAGATCAGAAGCCTGGGCCCACTTCTGAGAGAAATTATGGATTGTTCAAAGCTGACGGGAGCATTTCATATGATATTGGGTTTCATGGTCTTAAATCTTCATCTGCAGATTCCTTGCTTCTGTCATTGAAGGTATGAACTGTTTTTCCATGTATGGATATGTTTTTCTGACTATGCTAACATTAAGGAAATTAGTTTAGTTCTCTGTTATCTTATTGGAAAATTTAAGTTAAAGAGGGAAATGGAAAACTAAATGTTTTTGATGGATCAGATCTTCTTTTCTTTTTATGGTTCCACTTTAGGACAATCTTTTGGTTTAAATGAAGGTGGAGGACGTGGGTCTTGTGGTTGGAGATTTATTTCTTTTTTATATCACATGTGATGGACTTAGCCTAAGAATAAGATAGTATTCTTCATGTCAAAGTTAGGCATTTTCGAATAACCTAAGTTTACTTGTGCGATTTTTAAACTATTACATGTACGTTCCTCTTACGCCAACTCTTAAGGACGCATCTCTTCATCTGTCTTCTTGCCTGCAGCTAAATAAGTTAGGGTCTCAAGGGGGATAGTTATGATTCAGAACCCGACATTCAAATCTTATATCCAACTACCATACTGCCACAGTTAATGTTACCATAAACAGATATACAAGGGTTTGCTTGTTCCCTTGTGTGGGTTCTTGAACTTAAGTGCAAATGTATTTCCATATTAGAATGGAGCCAAAAGGGTCAAAAGCTGCAAACAAGACTGGAAGAAGAACCTTTTTGTTAAATTGGTGATTGTGCCGTGGTTGATTAAATGTTTTGAGGATAACTTTCAATAGAAGTCCTTTTAAGTCAATTTGTGGAACATTTGGTAAAAAAATTTGTAAACGATATTGTTAATTTGAATCTTAGTATGCATGAATTGTATCATGTTTAATTAATCATGATAAGGAATTAGTGTTAGATGGTGAAACTAAAAAATAAATAAATTAGATAGCAACAGATGATTATTTGAACAATTTATGATATTATATACTCCCCTCAAAATTTCTCTCCTTCAAATACTTTTTACTTTTCAGTTCATTTATTTTTCATTTTTTTTAGTGGAAATATAAATGTTCATTATTCAATTAATTTGTTTCAATTCAAGAGTACTTGAATAGTTCATGATAAATGGTAATTGCTATTACACTTTTATCTGAAAAATAACTTATATAAATGAAACTTATGAATGACATGATATCTTAGAACTATCAAATTGCTAGTAATTTGTGATGTTGGAT
The DNA here is from genome assembly GCF_000150535.2 of Carica papaya. The sequence goes on from NW_019014646.1 coordinate 173,285, forward strand.
TTTTGAAAAACTAAATTTAAATTCTAATAGCAATGACAAGCAGTTTCATCTAGACTTTTGGTTGAAACTGGTGCCTTTTTATATCAAAAGCACAAGTCAAAGGCTCGGCCAAACTGGTTCTAGGTAGTCATTAGGAAAGATTAAAATGAATATGATAAGCATAATAAAAACGAATGACATTTTCGTTGATTTCGGTCGGCCATGGTCTTTTTTGAGTTTTAGATGATTTAATAAGGGAACATCCAGGGCTCAGTCTTGACCTAGACAATTCTTCTGCGCAAGAATCAAGTTAGCATGTTATCTGTAACTGATTTTTCTGAGTTCTTACTCCTGTATTTGTGAAACCGTCACTTGAAATAAGGTTTAGACTTACAAGTCTATTATAACCTCAATCTACCAACGAACTCGATTCTAATCAAGACTGTAGATATCTCTCAAAATGCCTTACTTGTCACAAAATTTTTTCTTAGCCCAGTTTGCCGCAGCTTTTTATAGGTTTAAAGTTAAATGTTACAATGTTAATTTTTAAAAAATAACTTTACCATTTATTAAGAATTTAGACTTTAAACTTTTACTAATTTAAAGTGATAGCATATTTCGTAGTTATTTTTACCAAGTACTAAATATTTTTAGTTAACAGTTATTTTAGCAGCATTTCACAGCAAAATTTACAGCTCATCCAAAACGCCTGCTCAAACCTTACAAGGATTGAAAAATTGGAAGAAAGTGAACGACATCCCAAATGCATTTTGACATTTGTGTTTATGCATCTTCATTTTTATATCACGTGAAGTGAAACCTCGTCATAATGTTTTTGTTCATCTTTTTACGGATTGCCTGCAGGATATTCGAAAGCAACGTTGGCTTAGGTTGTGTTGGTTTGCACTAGTTGCCCCTGGTGCGGCGGTGCTTCTGTTGTTAAGATATTAAGTGAATGGAGGTGCCGGGCGGATATACAAGCATGTTAGCCAAGGATCTAGAGTTATAATACATTTACCATCAATCATCTTATGTGATACTTTCGGGTATAAAGAGTTATAGAATCATTCTTGTGTATGTTATTGTTTCTCAGAACTCTTGGATGCTAGAAATTGCTGATTTAGTATTTTTGGTCTCTGGCAAATGTATATATATATATATTTTTTATTTCCTCCCTTGTTAGTAGTACGTAGGTTCCTCCTCTGATGGCATAACTTTTGCATGTGTGGTTTTGATTTTTATTAAAAATTAATCTTAAATTTATGGTGTGAATGCAAATGTGATTGGCTTGTAGGAGGAAATGAAATAAATGAATTAGGTAAGATTGTGTTTGAAACAAATGAAATTTTAGAAGTTGGAATAAGAACACTTTCTTTCTGCTGGTAATAAATTATATAA
>NW_019014646.1:174670-202927 GCF_000150535.2 Carica papaya
TTCGACTTCTCGCTTCATAACACTAGGCACTTTCCCATTATCTCCCTCTGTCTCTCTCTCTCTCTATACCTGTACCTATCTATATATATATATAGACGCATACGAGTTGATAGCCAAGCAATATCCAGATCAGTTTTAACTTCAAAATCAGAACACAAAACACCCATTGAAATTTGAAATGGTTACACCAACCAAAACAGCAGTGTTTTTGATGGTGCTCTTCTTGGCAGCACCAACTTTTCAGAAAACAAACGCAGAAGATCACGACGTCGGCGACGATACCGATTGGCAAATCCCTAACGACGTTAATTTCTACTCCAACTGGGCTGCCCAAGAAACCTTCAGAGTGGGCGACACGCTTGGTATTTTTTCGTTAAACCCCACACCACCGTACATTTTTGAACCATTAATTACCCATCTATCATTTTCGTTTTCATTCTTTGCAGAGTTCGAATTTACAACTGGACAGCAGGATGTTGCGGAAGTCACCAAGGAAGCTTTTGACACGTGCAACACCTCCAATCCCATCTCTCTTATGAGGACCGGACCAGCCACTTTCATCCTCAACGCTACCGGTACCCGCTACTTCATCTGCACACTTCCCAATCACTGTACCAGAGGTCAGAAATTAGCCATTAACGTCCTTGGTGCCAACGCTCCCCCTGCCCACACACTGGATCCGGAAGATCATGATGTCGGTGACGATGCCGATTGGCGAGTCCCTAACGACGTCAATTTCTACGCTGCCTGGGCTGCGCGACAAATCTTCAGAGTTGGCGACACACTCGGTAAATCTGTTTTAACATAACTATAGATCCAAACAATAGGCCAGAGTTTAATTAACCCTTTATCCATCAATTCTATTATATAATATGCATATATATTTTCTGCAGAGTTCGATTTTACCACCGGAGAGCAGGATGTTGCGGTCGTCACAAAGGCAGCTTTCGACGCTTGCAACCCTTCTAATCCTATCTCTCTTTTCAAAACTGGACCTGCAAAGATTTTCCTCAACACCACCGGTGCCCACTACTACATCTGCACGTTTCCAAACCAATGTACCAGAGGCCAGAAACTAGCCATTAATGTCGTCGGTGCTAATGGTCCGGTCACCCCGACGCCGGCTACCCCTGCTTCTCCTGGGACACCAACTCCCACTGCGCCTGCTACTCCGACTACTCCAGCTTCTGAACAGGCTAACTCCACGAGGCCTGGGACATCCACTGTGCCCAGCTCTGCCTCTGCTCGATCTATAGCTACTGTCTTGGTTATCTGGATGCCTTTTGTGATAGGGTGGTTGTGCTAGACTGGGACTGGTGCGTGTGCTATTATTATGTTCATTCCTTGACGGTGTCTCTGTAATATGAAGTTGATGGATTAGTAATAATTTTTGTGGTTGGTTATGTAAAAATAAGAATAAAATAAAGGATAAATTATTATTGACATTATAATTTTGTTTTAATAAAAATAGGCTTCAAATTATATTAATAAGCTTCTGGGTACTTTAGATATTGAAATTTTAGTATTTATTTTGATCAAAGTAATTTACACTTGATAATAATTATTTGCAAAATATGGATTTTGATCACCTTTGGAAGCAATTATGGAATTTTCTGAAATTAAATTATAATTTAGTAATTAAAATGTTAATAACTTAGTCTTATTAAATTATATTTGTATACGTTCGCTAACAAAAAAAAAATAGTAATAAACATATTCATTCATATTGGAATAGTCTTTTTTTTTTAAATGACACTTTATTAAAGAAATTAGCGCAGATAATTATGTAGTATTTAAATATAATAAAAAGTATGTAATGCATAACATAACCCAAACTCATAATTGCGTTAAAAAGAAAAAAAAAAGCATCAGAAATATATAAGAGATGATTATTATTATTATTATTATTGTTATAAAGAGAAGCAAAAGTTAAGAAAAATTAAGAAGTCGTCATGCACATCCTAAGCCAAGACACGCTTATGATATAATCAGTAAGGAGCTGCTGGAGATCATCCGACACTTGAGCATATGGGTGGAGACCCATCTGTAGAGAGAAGCCAGCATTCGCCTCCCAGTCAGTACATTTGTTTCCTTCGCGACAGATATATGAATTCGAACCTGTCAATCCTGCAGCAAGCAAGTACTTGATTGCATAGACGAGGACAACATACGCATTAATATCATAATACTCATTAGTGAGTAACTGTACAGTTAGAGAATTATCCATTTATAGGATGATGTTGCGAAACTCGACATTTTAAACGAGTTGAAGGTCATCATAGACTCTCCAAAGTTCAACCTATAGTACTGAATAATTACCAATTTTTCTACTGAAGCTTCTCAAGCAAACACTATCCTTGTCTCTGATAAGTCTATCATAATAGGAGAGATTAGTTGTAGCACGATAAACACCATCAGTGTTCACCTTCAGCTATCCTCTAAGTGGTTTATGTTATGCAATAAGTTCTTCATATATGTGCACCATACCTAGAAGGTAAAAAAAAATTCATATTAGTAGTCATAAAAATATAATCAATTATGAGAAAAACTTTTTTAGCAAATTTTTCGATATTGTTGTCACGCCTCTAAAAAACAAATTTATTTCTATGATTCCACAAAATTCAATAAGTAAGGCAAAAAGTCATTTTCCAATCCTAAAATGTTTTGCACCAAAACCAACTATTTTTGAGGTTCAACATTTACCAATCATGTACAGCAACATTGAAAAAGGTTGATTGGACTTCGACGAGAATGATTTTTAACCACAGCAGTTTAGCAACACTACACTCATGGAGGATGTGATCCACGTCTTCAACATGTCCGCTACATCTACTGCATTCTGCAATAGAGGTCACATATCATGTGACGCTAGTATCGCTCCCAATTCGTCAACATCTTTTCCTTAGCAGCTAGCCAAAGGAAAGTACGCACCCGCTGTGTAGCACCCGGAAAGGAGAAAAAAAAAAAAAAAAAAAAAAAAAAAAGAAAGAAAGGGCGGCCACGTCAGCAGCCACGTCAGCATGCCCGGTCAGCAGTCCCGGCCAACCAGGGCCTGCCACGTGGCAAGACCGCGTCACTCCAAAGGGAGCCACGTTGGCGATCCGCGTGGGTGCGATCCGACGGCCCAGATCAATCACGCGATCGGACGGCCCAGATTCAATCGCACGGACGGCCCAGATTCAATCAAAAACGAACGGCCCAGATTAAAACAAAATGAACGGCTGTGATCAAAAGGCAAGGGGTTATAAATAGAACCTCCACACCAGACCACAAACCCTAGCCGCCAGCCGCTCGCCGGAGAAGACGAACCAGAGGCCGACCGCCGCCACCCGCCGCCACTCGCCGCCGCACCGGGGAAATTTCCGACCGCCGATCGAGGTAAATTTCATACCCCCGACTCGTTTTTCCCCACTGATTCCTCCTATGGCCAAATCGAAGCCGAAATCCCGGCCAAACGGCCGGAATACGCGGCCGAAGCCCAGCGGCACCGCCGCGCCCCCTCTCGGTTTTTGCCTCCGACGAGGCCCTTCCCGGCCTCCGTTCGATGCAATTTTTATATCACCGTGATCACCATTCTTTTCTCTACAGGTTGACCGAAGCCAAATCACCAAAACACGAACTTCGCCGGAGAGTCGCCGTACCCGAGAGCGCCGCCGCCGGTAAGCTCCGCTTTTCCGTGATTTTTTGGCCCCCCGAGGGCCCTAGGGTTGTTTTCTGACAAGGACCAATGCGAGTGTGGCCGAATTCGGCCAAAAGCGGCCGAAAACAGTCAACCCGAGGCGACTCGCCGCCGCCAGCGGCGGCGCCGTCGCCGGAGCACGGCGGAGCCGCCGTGCCGGAGTTGCGATTTGGGCCGAAAGAGGCCCTGGGCCTAATTTGGATTTTTTTTTGGAACCCGTGCAGGTACTGTTAGCGTGTTTCAGTTCCCCGGGAAAAATTCAGGGGAAAATTAGGGACAGCCTGCAGGCGCACTGTGAATCGTATTCGGATCCCGAAAACAAGTAAGGACCCCTCACCCTATTTCCTATCACGGTATTAAAGTTCAAAATGATAAAACGGTATTTCTTGAATTAACGCATGTGTGAAATTGCTTAAGGTTGCTAATGGAGCCCGAGTCTAGTGTGATTAATGATTTACTGTTGTTTGGCATGTTTTACACTGTTTTACAGCTTTAAATGCATTATGGGGTTTGATGTGTTCATTTTATAATTTCGAATGCATATATTACTGTTTTATTAATTATGGGTTGAATGACTGAAGAACTGATACTGTATGTTGTCTGTTTGGCATGAACTACTGTTTGCTTGTTTGTATGTGAATTGATGATGCTTATTGAGGAAAAGGAAAATGAAAGATTGTGTAGACTGATAATTGTATGATGGGGTCAGCCTGACTAGATATCCTGGGAGATGGTGGACGGACCGGGTCCGTAGGGAACCCTACCGGGATTGTGGTCTCACATGCCGGACGGGGTATGGAGATCTTATGGTTTTGGCGCCCATACCGGACGGGGTATGGGGACGGCCCGTTTCACCCTCATACCGGACGGGGTATTGAGGTTTATGGTTTTGGCGCCCATACCGGACGGGGTATGGGGACGGCCCGTTTCACCCTCATACCGGACGGGGTATTGAGGTTTATGGTTTTGGCGCCCATACCGGACGGGGTATGGGGACGGTCCTGGAAACTGATTATGAATGTTAAAGGTTAACGGGTAGCGGAACCCCTATGGACCCCCACGGATACTAGTAGGCTGGTAAATGAAAAAAAAAGATATGTTGTACAATGATTGAATTACAAGAGGCGTGATAAGTGTTATGTTTTACAGCTTAGATTATTCAATGATTATGATAATGTTATTGTTTTTCTCATATTGTTTTTCATAAATTCCACCAAGGTAAGTGGATGGTAAAAGTTTTATTATTGATAAAAGGTTTTGTTGTTAATAAACGAGTTTATTGTAAATTATGCTCCATTGGTCTTTTTGGGGTTTTCTACCCACCTTTATCTCCGTGACGGTGAGATATCGTGATGTTCTTACTGGGCTAGTGTAGCTCACTCCTTAATTAACCATTTCAGATCAGGAAGACATGGTTCCCGAGCCCGTTCCGCAGGAGGACGACGAAGGGGATGCCTAGAGACTCTGTAGTCATATGCATAGTTTATTGTCGAGTTTTCTTTCTTAGTTAGTTTAACCTTTTATATTTTAAGTACGTTTGTTTGGTTTTTCGTGTAAGGGATGTTAAATGAAATTTTGATCTCGCTTCCGCATTTGATATATTTAAATACTCATTTCATTTTAATATTTTCCGGGGTCGTTTCAGTTGGTATCAGAGCCGCATTTCCTCGGACCCATCCCTTACACTATAGTCCTTTAAAGAAATACTCACCGATTGGTCGTTACTCAACCATTCCTTGTAAATGCAGGTACACAGAAATGAGGAGAGGAAGGCCCCCACTAAACCGAGCGGCCCAAGATAATTCGCTTCGGGAGGATTTGGACAGATTATATGAGATGGTGGAAGCTCTCGTAGCTGCTCAGCGAAGGCAAGAGGAGAGAAGGGAGTTACCCGGACCTCCTCCGCTAGCGCAGGTTGAGCCCCCGTTACAGCAGGCTGATCCCGAGCCACCCCGGCAGGAGCCTGTTCCTCCACAGTACCACCCGGCACCACAGCCGCGGTACGACCCGGTACCACAGCCACGGTACCAACAGGTACCGCCACAGCACATTCCAGTGCCCCCACCCCATCAGCAGGCGCCACCACAGGGTCCCCCAGTTCACCCTCAGCCGACCCCAGTTCCTTTACCTCGGGACCCCGCTCCCTCCTTGATCGACCCTGGCTTCATAGAGAGGTACAGGAGACTGAACCCTTCTACTTTTTCGGGGGAATCCTCTTTTGAAGAGGCCCAATACTGGCTGGCGGAGACTGAGCGAGCCTTTGAGACCTTAGGAGTAATTCCTGAGCAGAGGGCTGCCATTGCCTCCTACATGCTGGTAGGGGAAGCAGTACGCTGGTGGGAGCTCAAGCGGGCCACCCTGCCTGTACCAGTTACTTGGGAGCAGTTCCTAGCGGCTTTCCATGCGGAGTATCTCCCTAAGCACATCCAACATTTAAAGGAAATTGAATTTGCTCAGTTGGTCCAGGGTAATATGACAGTGTCGGAGTATGCCCGCAAGTTCCTGGAGCTGGGTCGACATGCCCCGGAGACATTGTTGGATGAGGGCCGAAAGGCCAGGAAATTCCAGTGGGGTCTCCGCCCGGCGATCAGACAGCACTTGTTGGTGATGGAGCTCGAGACATATTCGGCAGTCCTGGCAAAGGCGCAGATCATAGAAAGGAGCTTCGACACCCGCCCTCAGCTAGCGGGAAGTTCCCGACCTTCAGCCCCGCTCCGCAGGCCAGCGCCTACCATGCCTGTCCAACCCAGTAAGAGACCCAGGCCTGCCGTTCAGGGCCCTCCTCAGGCTATGGGGGCAGCTCGTGGGAAGATCTGCCAGTACTGCGGCAGGGATCATGGGGACCGACCCTGCTACCGCCTCAACAACACCTGTCGCATATGCGGCAGTGCCCAGCACTATGCGAGGGAGTGTCCTAGGAACCAGAATCAAGGGAGGCCTCCAATCCAGGGCAGAGTTTACAACCTTACCCAGAAGGATGCCGATGCAGACCCGGACGTGGTACATGGTATGTATACTATCTCTGGCCACATTGCTCATATTTTGTTTGATACTGGTGCATCACATTCTTTTATTTCACATGTTCTTGCTTCCAAAATTTGTGTACCACCTGATAGACTTGATTCATTATTGTTTGTATCTACCGCTGGGGGGGAGACATTACTAGGAGAGGTTGTCTACAGGGCATGTGCCGTGGAGATAGCAGATAGGAAATTGAGGGTAGACCTGATAGGGTTAGACACAGGGGATTTTGATGTAATCCTAGGAATGGATTGGCTGGCGGCGTATCACGCCACCATAGACTGCTTCAATAAAAAGATTGTATTTAATCCTCCCAACGAGGAGCCATTTACAAGTTAATAAAATTATTCGGTACTGATTCTCCCTAATGACAAATTCTTTTCTTCTTAATTCCCAGTGCGTTGATATTGTATTTTCCCTAACTAGGTAAACCCAAGAAGGAAGTTTGTATCCAAGAGATTCCAGTAGTCCGAGACTTTCCAGACGTATTTCCGGATGAACTGCCCGGTCTACCAGGGGACAGAGAGGTCGAGTTCACCATAGACTTACAGCCAGGAACCCAACCCATCTCGGTAGCTCCTTACCGAATGAGCCGCATCGAGATGGAAGAGCTAAGGAAACAAATCACTGAGCTACAAAACAGTGGCTTCATTAGACACAGCATTTCCCCATGGGGTGCCGGGGTTACTTTTGCAAAGAAAGGAGATGGAACGTTGAGACTGTGTATTGATTATAGAAGGATAAACAAGGTAACAATTAAAAACAAGTACCCTCTCCCCCGGATTGATGACCTTTTCGATCAGTTGCAGGGTGCACAGGTCTTTTCTAAAATAGATCTACGATCAGGTTACCATCAGGTAAAAGTGAGAGCAGAAGACATCCCCAAGACGGCATTCCGAACCAGGTACGGACACTATGAGTTCCTGGTTATGCCGTTTGGGCTAACCAACGCCCCGGCCATCTTTATGGATCTAATGAACAGAATCTTCAGAGAGTTCTTGGATAAATTTGTCATCGTGTTCATCGATGATATCTTAGTCTACTCAAAAAGTAGAGAAGAACATGCTCATCATCTTGCCCAAGTCCTCCAGGTACTCAGGGAAAAGAAGTTGTATGCAAAGTTGAGCAAGTGTGGATTTTGGCTCGAGCAAACCGCCTTCCTAGGACATGTTATATCGAAGGAAGGGGTGTCGGTGAACCCCGAAAAGGTTGAAGCGGTGCTTGGTTGGGAAAGGCTGACAACAGTTAAGGAAATTCGCAGTTTCCTAGGGATGGCGGGTTATTACCGCCGGTTTGTCGAAGGGTTCTCCAGTCTAGCGGCCCCTCTAACCCGACTCACAAAGAAGAATGCAAAGTTTGATTGGAATGAGAACTGCGAAAGGAGTTTTTCAGAATTGAAGAAGCGACTGACTACTGCACCCGTGCTGGCTCTACCGAGTGGATCAGGAGGGTATACAGTTTATAGTGATGCCTCCTATCTGGGCCTGGGTTGTGTCCTGATGCAGCATGGAAAGGTTATAGCATATGGGTCTAGACAGCTAAAGAATCATGAGAAGAACTATCCTACCCATGACTTGGAGCTTGCCGCAATCATACACGCCTTGAAAATCTGGCGCCATTATTTGTATGGAGAGACCTTTCAGATCTACACCGATCATAAGAGTTTGAAGCACATCTTCACTCAGAAGGATCTCAACATACGTCAGAGAAGGTGGATGGAACTCCTCAAGGACTATGATTGTGACATCCTATACCATCCAGGTAAGGGCAACGTAGTAGCCGATGCCCTCAGTAGGAAGAGTGCAGGCACCCTAGCCCATCTGATGGTTTCGGAATGCAGGTCCATTGGGGCTACGCAGCAGGTTCGACTGCAAGATCTGAAGAGGACCACATGTTTGAGCCACCTAGCAGTCCAACCCGAGTTAATCCAAAGAATAAAGGAAGCCCAGTCAATCGACTCCGCCCTAGTAAACCGCAAGAAGGATGCAGAACAGGGAGTGAACTCAGAATTTCAGATCTCTGCCGACGGATTGATTCGTTTCAAGGACAGAATGTGTGTCCCAGACGACAATGAATTAAAAAGAGACATCATGACAGAGTCCCATAGTTCAAGGTTCGCCATGCATCCAGGAAGTACAAAAATGTACCAAACTATGCGACCCCGATTCTGGTGGAATGGGATGAAGAGAGATATAGCCGACTTTGTATCTAAGTGCTTGGTATGTCAGCAGGTCAAAGCAGAACATCAACGCCCAGGGGGGTTGCTTCAGCCTTTACCGATTCCAGAATGGAAGTGGGAACACATCACCATGGACTTCGTATCGGGACTACCCAAGGCACGATCGGGACACGATGCCATATGGGTAATTGTTGACCGACTCACTAAGTCTTCCCACTTCCTGGCCATCAGAATGACTGATTCGTTGGACAAGTTGGCAAGAATGTATGTCCGGGAAATAGTCAGACTGCATGGGGTCCCAGTAACAGTGGTATCCGACAGGGATCCCAGATTCACTTCTCGGTTTTGGAATAGTTTCCAGCAAGCTATGGGAACAAAGCTGTCCCTCAGTACTGCCTTCCACCCCCAAACCGATGGACAATCAGAGAGGACAATCCGTACGCTGGAGGATATGCTCCGAGCTTGTGTCCTTGACTCCGGAGGCCATTGGGACGACCATCTACCCCTGATAGAGTTTGCCTACAACAACAGTTACCAAGCAAGCATCGGCATGGCCCCATACGAGGCGCTTTACGGGCGTCTGTGCAGGTCACCGATTTGTTGGGAGGAAGTGGGCGATAGAAGATTGTTTGGCCCGGATTTAGTGGAAGAAACCACGTCCAAGATAGTTAAGATCAAGAAGAACATCCAGACAACTCAGAGTAGGCAAAAGAGCTATGCTGATACCCGAAGGAGGGACCTGGCCTTTGAGAAAGGTGACCGGGTGTTTCTTAAAGTCACCCCCTTCAAGGGAATTAGTAGGTTCGGCAGAAGGGGAAAATTAAACCCCAGATACATTGGACCCTTTGAAATCTTAGACAAGATTGGTACCACTGCCTACAGACTTGCACTGCCCCCTGAGCTCTCCCGGGTTCACAATGTGTTTCATGTATCTATGCTGCGCAAGTACAATCCGGACCCTTCTCATGTCGTGGCTCATGAACCGCTCTCACTCCGAGAGGACTTCTCTTATGAAGAAGTACCGGTCAGTATCACGGACCGAGAAAGCAGAATACTCCGTAACCGGGAAATATCATTTGTAAAAGTCTTGTGGCAGAACCACACGCCTAGGGAGGCGACTTGGGAGCTGGAATCAGAATTTAGGGCCCAATATCCTCATCTGTTTGATCAAGAGTAATGAGGCAAATTTGGGGACCAAATTTCTTTATGGGGGGGAGAGTTGTAGCACCCGGAAAGGAGAAGAAAAAAAAAGGGCGGCCACGTCAGCAGCCACGTCAGCATGCCCGGTCAGCAGTCCCGGCCAACCAGGGCCTGCCACGTGGCAAGACCGCGTCACTCCAAAGGGAGCCACGTTGGCGATCCGCGTGGGTGCGATCCGACGGCCCAGATCAATCACGCGATCGGACGGCCCAGATTCAATCGCACGGACGGCCCAGATTCAATCAAAAACGAACGGCCCAGATTAAAACAAAATGAACGGCTGTGATCAAAAGGCAAGGGGTTATAAATAGAACCTCCACACCAGACCACAAACCCTAGCCGCCAGCCGCTCGCCGGAGAAGACGAACCAGAGGCCGACCGCCGCCACCCGCCGCCACTCGCCGCCGCACCGGGGAAATTTCCGACCGCCGATCGAGGTAAATTTCATACCCCCGACTCGTTTCTCCCCACTGATTCCTCCTATGGCCAAATCGAAGCCGAAATCCTGGCCAAACGGCCGGAATACGCAACCGAAGCCCAGCGGCACCGCCGCGCCCCCTCTCGGTTTTTGCCTCCGACGAAGCCCTTCCCGGCCTCCGTTCGATGCAATTTTTATATCACCGTGATCACCATTCTTTTCTCTACAGGTTGACCGAAGCCAAATCACCAAAACACGAACTTGCCGGAGAGTCGCCGTACCCGAGAGCGCCGCCGCCGGTAAGCTCCGCTTTTCCGTGATTTTTTGGCCCCCCGAGGGCCCTAGGGTTGTTTTCTGACAAGGACCAATGCGAGTGTGGCCGAATTCGGCCAAAAGCGGCCGAAAACAGTCAACCCGAGGCGACTCGCCGCCGCCAGCGGCGGCGCCGTCGCCGGAGCACGGCGGAGCCGCCGTGCCGGAGTTGCGATTTGGGCCGAAAGAGGCCCTGGGCCTAATTTGGATTTTTTTTTGGAACCCGTGCAGGTACTGTTAGCGTGTTTCAGTTCCCCGGGAAAAATTCAGGGGAAAATTAGGGACAGCCTGCAGGCGCACTGTGAATCGTATTCGGATCCCGAAAACAAGTAAGGACCCCTCACCCTATTTCCTATCACGGTATTAAAGTTCAAAATGATAAAACGGTATTTCTTGAATTAACGCATGTGTGAAATTGCTTAAGGTTGCTAATGGAGCCCGAGTCTAGTGTGATTGATGATTTACTGTTATTTGGCATGTTTTACACTGTTTTACAGCTTTAAATGCATTATGGGGTTTGATGTGTTCATTTTATAGTTTCGAATGCATATATTACTGTTTTATTAATTATGGGTTGAATGACTGGGATATTGATGCTATATGTTGTCTGTTCGGCATGAATTACGATTTGCTTGTTTAAATGTGAATTGATGATGCTTATTGAGGAAAAGGGAAATGAAACATTGTGTAGACTGATAATTGTATGATGGGGTCAGCCTGACTAGATATCCTGGGAGATGGTGGACGGACCGGGTCCGTAGGGAACCCTACCGGGATTGTGGTCTCACATGCCGGACGGGGTATGGAGATCTTATGGTTTTGGCGCCCATACCGGACGGGGTATGGGGACGGCCCGTTTCACCCTCATACCGGACGGGGTATTGAGGTTTATGGTTTTGGCGCCCATACCGGACGGGGTATGGGGACGGCCCGTTTCACCCTCATACCGGACGGGGTATTGAGGTTTATGGTTTTGGCGCCCATACCGGACGGGGTATGGGGACGGCCCTGGAAACTGATTATGAATGTTAAAGGTTAACGGGTAGCGGAACCCCTATGGACCCCCACGGATACTAGTAGGCTGGTAAATGAGAAAAAAGGATATGTTGTACAATGATTGAATTACAAGAGGCGTGATAAGTGTTATGTTTTACAGCTTAGATTATTCAATGATTATGATAATGTTATTGTTTTTCTCATATTGTTTTCATAAATTCCACCAAGGTAAGTGGATGGTCAAAGTTTTATTATTGATAAAAGGTTTTGTTGTTAATAAACGAGTTTATTGTAAATTATGCTCCATTGGTCTTTTTGGGGTTTTCTACCCACCTTTATCTCCGTGACGGTGAGATATCGTGATGTTCTTACTGGGCTAGTGTAGCTCACTCCTTAATTAACCATTTCAGATCAGGAAGACATGGTTCCCGAGCCCGTTCCGCAGGAGGACGACGAAGGGGATGCCTAGAGACTCTGTAGTCATATGCATAGTTTTATTTTCGAGTTTCTCTCTTAGTTAGTTTAATCTTTTATATTTTAAGTACGTTTGTTTGGTTTTTCGTGTAAGGGATGTTAAATAAAATTTTGATCTCGCTTCCGCATTTGATATATTTAAATACTCATTTCATTTTAATATTTTCCGGGGTCGTTACACGCTGAGTACCTGACCAATGCCAAATATCTCTCCAGTTCCTATCATCCGGATGCAAATGGTCGCTCTCCTGAAAGGTGTAAACCGAACTAACTGAAAAGCACCCAGAACTTGTCATACCCCAATAGTAAAAATAGGGAATATTATTCTTTTTAAGAATTGACATCGCTGCCATCTGGAGCAGTGTATCCATCAACAACACCTGGTATAAGACATTTTAATCCCATTGGCAAGACAACGCCACGTAATCCCTGACACTTTTATGGAGATCCTACTCCTTAATAGATGTGAAGACCATAAGCTTAAGTGGCCCTAGATACCCTAACCAGTAGTCTTCCCAAAATCTAAATTTTTTTTCAGAGCCAATAAATCATTTGATGCTCACACGAAGGTCTGTTCAAATATGGTTGAGGTTGCACTAAAGATGGGAGGTTGTTATATAGCAAGTTTATAGCTCAATGACAAGGCAAGCAATTTGTACTTGTGGTGAGAACCTGGACCCATTGGAGGTTGAGTTTAGCCACCATTACAAAGCTCAGTTTTATCAAGAAAGCTTGGTTTTGCTTATGGATGGACTGAAGACCGCTTCCCCCAGTGTGACAAGGCATGCACATGTCTTCCTAATTGACAAGGTTGACTTTCTTGTGGCCATTAACCTAGCCCCAAACAAACTTCTTGACTAACGCTTCAATATGATCATATAAGGTCTTGGGTAAGGTCGTGGTCTACATAGCATAGGGATAGATAGTCACAAGGATAGACTTGACCAAAGTTAAACACCTTACAAAAGAGGAAAAGTTAGTATTCTAGCTAGATAAACTTCTGGTTAATTTTCTCAAATATGTAGTGATAAGTATTTTTGTTGATTATATCATGTAACAATAAAATACCCAAACATTTACCAAGGTTATTAGAGACTTGAAATCCAAAATTCTTACTAATAGGATTAGTTTCACATATGTTAACATTGCAAGAAAAGAAGATAAATATCTTATTCGCACTCACTTTGTGGCTCGAACTAGCACATAAATCATCCAAAATTATTTTTATAACCTGAACCTGGTTATCATTGGCTTTCCTAACGATTACAAGGTCATTTGCAAAAAAAAAAAAAGGTGTGAAAGGAGATAGCCTTTTTTACCAAGGCGGATCGACTTCCACATACCATTTTTTACCAAGTTATTGATGCAATGGGATAGTCATGTCATATATAGCACAAATATGTAGGGTGAAAGCGGGTTCCCTTATCAAATGTCTCTAGTAGACCAAAATTCATGAATGAGACAACCATTCCATAACAATTGCATGGAGTAAGTGGAGATACAATGCATAATTACTCTTATAAGGATTAAGAGAGAGACCAACATCAATCGGAGTATCCTCTCGATACTCCCATCAGATGTGATCATATGCTTTTTCTAAGTCTACCTTAATCGTCATCTACTTGTCTTCCCTCCCCCCCTCCGTAAGATTTGCATTGAGAGGACCACATCTTGGGCAATAATAATACTATCAGTGATACTTCGCCCGACAACGAAACTAGCTCGGGTAAGGTCAATCAAGAAAGACATAAAGCTTTTAAATCTATTCGTGATGAGTTTATAACGATTTTATATAAAACTGTTAATAAACTAATCAGACGAAATTCTTTAATATTTTTCGATCTTGCAACTTTAAGAATAAGAGTGATAAGGGTTCTATTAATCCCGACCGAGTAACTGTTTGCCTTAAAAACCCATTGTAGAGACCAAATCACTCTGAGTCTCCCCACTTATTTTAAAGTAGAGTGAAAAAATGCACATGAACTTTTAAGTTAATTAATTAATTATATTTATTTTAATTTAAGTTAATGATGGTTTATTACGGCAAAAACGCGTTTGAGTGGATCTTTTCACGTTCCCACCACGTGTCCATTGCCCGTACGAAGAAAAAAAAAGAAACTTTCTACCAATTAATAAAATTCTCTCAATTTTTTATTTTTTAATTATAAAGCAGCTTTTTACTATTAAAAAATTATATTATTAAAATAAATATGTTTTTAAGGTCGGAGTCAAGCAGACATATTTGACTATTTTATTATTTATTTTAATCGGGTCTGAGTCTGAGTCTGACTTGGTCTTTTTCAATCCCGTCAACCCCGTTATTTCACACCCCACCTCGAACCATCTTCTCTTCTTCCCAACTCATCACTTTGGACTTTTTACTCTTCCCTTTTTCTCCACCGCATACCTTTCTCTCTCTCTCTCTCTCTATATATATGTCTGTATGTATGTATGCATGTATTAGAATCAAAGCACAGGGCTAGGTTTATACCCACCAAACCAAACACCGAAACCAGATCCGCACAGGGGCGACTTGAACCGCAGAGAACATGGCTGTGTCAACCAAAACGGCAGTGTTTTTGGTCTTCGTCATAGCAGCAGCAGTTCCTCTGCAGATAGCAAACGCAGAAGATCACGACGTCGGCGACGATACCGATTGGCAAGTCCCCAACGACGTCAATTTCTACGCCACTTGGGCTTCCCGACGAACCTTCAGAGTCGGCGACACTCTAGGTATACTTCAATTTCTTTTCTATAAAAAGAAACCATTTCTCTAGTAAGCGTACAAATTGATTTTGGAATCTCATGCTCCTCTCTGTGACTGCAGAGTTTGAATTTACGACTGGAGCTCACAATGTTGCGGAAGTGACAAAGGCAGCTTTTGAAGCCTGCAACACTTCCAACCCCATCGCCGTTACGACCACCGGACCGGCCACTATCGCCCTTAACGCCACTGGCGAACGCTTCTTCATTTGCACAATTCCCACTCACTGTACCAGAGGCCAGAAACTAGCAGTTAACGTTGTCAGTGCCAATGCTCCCCCCACCTCCGCCCCCACGACCCCTACTACTCCTGGAACACCCAATACAACTTCGACTCCACCGTCGCCCAGCTCGGCCTCCTCCCTCTCCGCGGCTACTTTCTTGGTTACCTTCCTGTACTCTGTTATAGTTTTGTTGTGTTAGGAGTTTATTTATGTCAGCATATATATATATATATACATATATAGTCCTCGTCTGGTATTTAATTTACAGGGTTGTTGTACTCGATGTTGTTCATTGTATCCTGTGGCATAATAAATTAGAGGTGTTTTCAGCTATGGAGTTTGAATTAATGGAGTTTGTTTTACAACTCCAGCAGTATTATGGACTTGTGGTTTGTGATTTCATTTTTTTCAGCTGGTGAGGATATCAATTGAATTTTCTGGACATACACCATTTCCTTTTTTTTTTTTTTTCTTTAATTCAAATTTAATTATTTAAAACAAGAAGCAAAAGAAATTTAATAAAAAAATGGGATTCACGTACTCAAATTCTCTGTTCATATAATGAAAAAGTTGGGAAGTTTATTTTTGAAGTATATTGAAAAGATAAGCATGTGCATGTGTGTGTATGTATATGTATATGTATATATTATATTATATGACGTGATTAATACATGTGTGGACGATATCCGCCCCTACAAGTGGTAAGTTGTCAACTTTTGGGCACCCACTCCCATTGAATTTTTCTTGCGTAATTATTTTATGAATAAGATATTAATTACTATCTTCAAGTGGGATTGGGTGGACAGTCCGTCCATAAACCCATTAACTCTGGGCTCGCCATATGTATCTATAGATAGATAGATCTATACATACACGCACGCTTGCTTTCTACATTCACCATAGCAGTTTTACGTCGGGTTGATCGGAATTGTTGGATCTGAACGTCCACCCCCATGTTCAAGGGGTTGGAACTCACCCACTCCATTAAATTATATACATACTCAGGCAATTAAATACATTATTTTAATTTCTTTTTCAATAACTTCGAACCAAGAAAGGAAAGAACTAGATGATGTAACAAATATATTAATATTGGGTTCCATGGCTTCTTCCATGCTTGTGTGCTGAGTAAACGCTGTAAGTCATCAAAAGACAAACAAACAAATACATGATAAATGATTTCTCTGCCAGGGGCCACCTCTTCTTCAACCAACACCCAACATGCTTTAATTACTTTCTCCTACTGACCGCCATTGCAGCTCTGTTACAGACCTCATCTCCTCAGAAAACACACCTTGTGGGCCATGCTTTAAGTTGGGTTCTCCCCCCGACCGGTGATATTTACTCTGCGTGGGCGGCTTCCAAAACTTTTCTTCTTCCATTATTTTTTTTTATTTTTTATTTTTCTCTTCTTTCAATATTAAGCTGAGTTTTTTATACGCAGTATTCAATTTCACCAATGGAGTTCACGACGTTTCGGAGGTGACCAAGGAGAATTTCGACGCCTGCGACCCAAGCAATCCGTTTTTTCTGATCACGACTAGTCCGGCTACAATCGGTCTGAACAAGACAGGGCAGCATTACTTTATCTGTACCTTCTCCTGCTCCAGAACCAGAAGCCAGCCATGCCTCGCCGGCTCCGACGAGGTCTCCGATGACTTTCACCGTAGGAGACAGTTTGGGATGGATGGTTCCTCCGAATGCCTCTTTTTATCAGGCACGGAGCAGTGGGAAGAGCTTCATGGTTGGTGGACATCTTTGGTACGGAAAGTTTCAAAATTTAGAAAGTAGATTTTGATTTGATTAATGATTTTTAACTTTGAATAGAATAATTACTCTTTTAAAAAAGTGATTAATATTTAATAGTATAATGAAGAATAATATTGTAATTTACTGTTGCAGTTTTCAACTACGTGAAGGGGAAGGCAAACGTGCCGGAGGTGAGAAAGCAAGCACATGAGTCATGCAACGCCACCTCTCCACCTCTCCACCCACAAGAATCGCCCTCACCACGGCCCGGCGACCACTTCTACATTTGTTCTTTTACCGGCCGCTGCAGTGCAGGCCAAAAGTTCGCCATCAACGTCAACGGAAGCTCTGATTCAGCGCCCATGCCACCACCATCCACCGCCACCCGTTCCCCTCCGATATCAAACGTCCCCGTCTCACCATCTCCGGACGGCAGCAGCGCCCCCCTCTCCTACCCCCGGCAACGCCAACTCGGCACCATCCATGGCCGTAGCTGGCCTCTTCACCACATTCTTGTCTCTTGCCGTAGCATTATTCATGCGGTAGACAATTATAGTGAGAAGTATTTTTATCACCTTTTTATAATACCTTAATTACAGGATGGTTTTTTGGGTTAACTTCGACGCAGAATCTCCTCCTCAAAAACTGATTCCAACTTGGATCGAGTTGCATGTTGAAACAATTTTAATTAGGCCTACAGTGTCTTTTATGACACTCCATCTTGCAAAGCCTAAGCTTAATGGCATTAGTGATTTCATAACAAGTTAAGAATGACAATGTCTGGAGAAATACTACTGTTGTTTATTCTGGTTTGTTTAGATAAAAAGTAAAAGGATAAGACTCCCCCAAGTGTTTATTCTGAGCAATTTGATGGTACAGAGAGAATTATCTACAACAAAAAGTTCCAGGACAAGAAAGTTGTAGCATTAAATGTTTGATGTTTGTGCGATGCACCATCACAAATGACAATGGTGTGTCCCTAGTTGGAACCCACAATGTGGGTGAAAATGCAGCATCAACACTACACGCCATGAACTGCCACTACTTCAAACATTCACCAAAAAAGAACCAGACCATTACACAACTGCTCTCTGTGCTATCATTTTGTAAACCTACAGAGCTTCTTTTTCCATAAATTTTGAGTTTTTTAATTTGTTTTTTTTTTTAAAAAAACTTGACTTATAAATTTATTTTTGGGTAAAAAGAAAACAAATCACACTAACTCCACACTTGTCACGATAGCACGGCACCTTATTTTTTTCTCAACATATTGAACTCGGATCAAGCTGGCAAGAATCTCACAGAAGAATCTCAAACTATAGAGAAGGTCAGAATTCTGTATAGGACATCCTATCATAAAGGTGAAGGACAGCGAACCCTAAAGTCACCATGTTATGCACACAAGGACAATACCAGCAGACAAATCCCTCTCCAATGATGTGAAGGACCAAAATATAACAATTAATTTAAGTAAAGCATCTCTGTAACATACCTATCATTCACAATTACTTAGATTCTAATTCTTTTAACCCAGAAAAAGACAAAAGTTGAGTCTCATTCCAACCATATTCCAAACATCTCTTCCCTCAAGAAAATCCCCAATTTTCATAAGTTGAATAGTAAAACTTCAGCACGAAATGCAATTCCCACCCAGCATGCATATATATAAATATGAGAAAGCTACTGTGGATCACATGAGAGAATAATTCTTTACCTACTACTTGATTTTTAACCCAGTTTAACCTGTACATCCAAAAGAGATGAAAAAAGAAAAGGAGGCATTGATGAGATACCTTAAGCAGTTCAAACTAGTCCAATCATGTCTTTACCATGGCTCAAAAGAAAAAAAAAAAAAAAAAAAAAGTCGTACATGACCTTTGGACAAGACCCATTTGGAAGAAATTTTGATTCCTCCAACTCATGCAGTCCTTCCCACTAGCACCCATTAAATCAAACAAAAGTTCTACAAATAGGTAAACCTAAGCTCATGCAATCAATCATGTAGGAATGGCAAAGTTAGAGAAGGGCACCATTAGTGCATCTCTTTTCCAGACCACAATGAAAAAATCACGTCACAGCTCCCAAGTCTGGGGGCCACACTAAAACCTTAAAGAATTAGATACCCCTAAACATTATCCCCTCCACAAACACGATACGCACATTACCTCTCCAACATCCCCATCCTGTCACTACACTCCCATATTGGTCTATTTCATGTTCTACAACCGACTTCCAGACCAAACTTTCCTCCTACAGTTTCACTAACCATTTTGAGTCACCAAAACAGGAGTGACTCAGCCAAGACTTGTTAAAATCAACTGAGAAGAAATGGAAATGGGTGATGGAAATTGCAAAGTGACTCAGCCTTCCTTCCAGCCAATAAAACTGAAAGTATGCTAGTCTTTTTGCCAGGCAGAGAGTGGATGAAAGGCCAATAAATTTAAATATTGCTAACTCAGAACTGACTCATAAAATATAGCTCTCTGAATCTATCGTACATAACAAACATGTAAGAACTAATCCCACTCATTCTCCAGAGCTGTTGAGAAAGCTGATTCCTGAATGTAGCCTCCTGGCACCATTCTTGCAACGGATCCCAAGTGATAATGTGACATACGTTACCGACTATTTTCAATGTGGTACATTGCCATATAAGTAAGTTTCTATCCCTCCATCAATTTATAGATTCAAATTTCACTCAAACATTTGCTAGAAGGCCCAAATATCATCCAATTTAAGGTAACCATTTAACAAAGCTAAAACGTATATGGATTCCGGATTGATGCCAAAAGTAAATCTTTTGATGTTAAACCCAATTTAGTGTCTCCACATCACTCAGCAAAAAATATTACCTCAGCGGAAGCTAAAATTTTGAATCAAACTGATTTTATTTACAATTCCATTTTCTACTGCATACCAACTAGCAACTCATCACCATGTAAATTTTACAACCCGATAACATAGAAAATGGAGATTTCAAAATCGACTCATATTGAGGCATCTTCAATCTGGATAAACATGAAACTACAGCAAAAGTGTTGTCTACGAACCTGGCCTTTTTATATGACTGATAAAGCGGCCAGATCGGAGCTCCGGCTGCCAGCCAAATTAATCATCCTCTGAATTGCCACCATATGGTGCTTTGCGCTTTCTAATACTTGAACAGGATTCATAGGGATCATCAAGTGTCTTCTGTGGAAAAAAACAATACTCCTTGTTTCTTTGTGAAGACAGTGCAGTAGACTTGCCGCCCTCAGAACAGCTTGAACCCACATCCTCGGTTTCAGGGGTCAAACTCTTTTCTAAGCTCATGCATAGGTCCGAGGATAGACCCAACCGCAAGGATAAATCACACTCTTTCTCCAGGGGCTTGCCGGGCATGTCCTTGGAGTCTGCTTGTCTAATCACTTGAGCAACTCTACCACTACTAGAACATGAAAAAAGGTTCTGCAAGCCACTCGTTTCAGCACGATCCACAGCTGCTGTACCAACTGGCTTGCCTACAAATATAGGCTTAGTGTTTCTATGCTCTGGGACTTGGGAGCCTACCGTGGACCGTTCAGGCTGATGATAGCTTCCATAATACAAGGGATAAACTGAACCCAATTTCAGTTGGGCATTCATCTGGTTATGGCCTTCAGAGATATTCTCGTATATAAAAGGGTAACTGCAAGGAGAAGCGAAGTTACTATTACCCGTTGCATGAAAATTAGATTGAGCAAGAGGAAGAGCTGGATTCACAGCAGGGATATCTCTCGCATAGTTCAATTGATCTCCTGCACTAAGTGGTGACAACTGAAGACACCGTTCATTAACAGTTTTATCCAAAATCTTAGGAGATGCAGAAGCAGGTTCCTGCGCTCTTGGTGTGAGATACGTCCGCGGGTTAGCATGTCGTTGGCTTCTTGAAGCTCTCACTGGAATACAGCCCAGATTAAGCGCAGCTAAACACCATAAAGATAGGTTAGAGCAAAAGGGAAATGCATTTCAAATTCCTGCTCAATTTGCTTAGAACTGCTTTTGATGCAAACTAGAATAAATCTGGATTTATAGGCATCCAAAATGAGAATAAACCCATTAGCACAGTTACTGAGACTAAAGTAATAAAGAACATGGGACAGAAGAGAAAATCAACATACCTTCAACACACGGAGGCAAAAGCTCTCCACTTTCATTGCTCTCATCTCTCCGGATATACGTATTTATGGCATCATTTGCACGGTCCCATAAAGTTTCAAGGTTCATATACTCGGCCTAAGCATCAAGGAAAAATTTGAAAATATTAGAAAGGCGAAAGAGAAGGAATACATAAGTGGAAGATCCGAAAATTCCCAAAGCGAAATCGAAGAGAGAAACCTCGGAATTTGCTTTGGAGTACATAATTTCCTCGGCTTTCAAGACAACAACAGGTAATTTTTCTTGCCATTCCCTATTCTTCTTAGTCGCGGCACTATGAGACTCTGTGACGAGCCTAATCAAACACATGGTGTGCAACCACAAAATGCAAGAAAATTTGATGAAAACCGAGCCAAAATCTGCGTAACGAAGAAACGAAACAACATAGAAAACCCAGAACCTGAAAATCTGCTGAATGATGGAACCTCTAATGGGTTGGTGCCTGTCGCTGTGCCAAGCTCTCCTCACACACTCGTAAGGTCTTGGCCCAGGCCTCGGCATCTTCCTCTTCGGTAAACCAAATCAGAACTCCAGCTCTCGAGAAACAAAGAATCTACAAGAGAAACACATAGAGAAAGGGGAGGAGAGACGGTAGCAGCGCTGCTCTACTCTACTCTACATGGTATACGCATATATGTGGCAGAAGATGAAATAGTTGAGCTGTGTATTCAATTTTTACGCATCCCCAGTTTCGCATTGAATGCCTTTTCAGTTCATTGCTTCTGGGGCAGAGAGCAGAACATAGAGGGTAAAAAAAAAAAAAAAAAGAGAGGAGAGTGCTTTCTTCCTCCTCAATAATTCAACGAGTTTACCATATTTATTCATGAACAGGCTTCTTTTTTTTTTGTTTTTTTGTTTTTTTTTGTTTTCTTTTTCTCCTTTTCCTATTAATAGATAGAAGAAGAGAGATGGGGAATGAAAAAGTGCCTGCAACTTTTTCTTTGGGTCTAAAAAATTAAAAAGGAGGGGTTTGAACGGATGGAGATGAAGTTGGACTGAAACCTTCCCGGCCAAAACCTGAGCAAATGGGACGTCAATTTAGCAGCGCAGCGGCTGAGGAGATCAAAATTGACACCCCATCTCATAACTTTGTCAGCACTGTAAAACAAAATAAAATATCTACTCATTCACTTTTAGTTTAATTATTTTTAATGGCACAAATTATAATTTATGAGAAAATTTACAGTTTGAATATATATATTCAAATGTTTTGTAAATGTTGTTGTCACTCACCAGCCAGGGTCTTGGAAAAAGTACAGAGGGATGGTACGACTAATTTATTGAAATTTACAAATATTGACTGAGTAAATCTTTTAATTTTATTGGAATTTCTTTATTAATCATTCCACTTTTATGTTTTGAGTTCTTGAATAAATATGTAATATTTTCACTGATCGCATTACCAATATATATATATATATATATTTATATATATATACACACGCCCTTGCTAATCTTTTCATAAATCAATTCAGAAAATGTCCAAATCAACGCCGCTAATGTCTGTCTCCGCTGCTCGCGCTTGAATGGTGGTTGATTTTATATATTCTTCTTCTTCTTCTTCTTCTTCTTCTTCTTCTTCTTCTCTCTCCCATTCGCAATGTTAAATTGCGACCACCTCTTCAACTGATTTTACACTACTACACACCCAATATGTCCATCCCTAGGCCATCGCCAACCGAATCGTGGGACTCCATGTTGCCTGGCCCACCCAGCCGTAATAATTTCGGATCCGCCGACCTCAGTCCCGCCGGTCTCCTCGCCTTCGCTTCTGGCTCCTCCGTCTCCGTCGTCGACTCTCGATCGCTCCAGCTCATCTCCACCGTCCCCCTTCCTCCCCCTTCCTCTGCCTCTGCGTCTTCCTCCCCTTCCCCCTCATCCTCGTCTTCTTCTTCATTGTCTCCTTTTATCACCTCCGTCCGCTGGACTCCTCTTCCTCTCCGCCGCGATTTCCTCTCCGATGAGCCCTCTTCCTCCCATCTTCTCCTCGCCGCCGGCGACCGCCATGGCCGCATCGCACTCGTTGATTTTCGCATCCGTTCCGTCATCCTCTGGCTACACCCTTCCGAAAATGACAGCACCAGCGCCAAGCTCGGCATCAGGACCTTTGCTGGGTCCTTGCTCGCCCGGACTTTTACATCCTCGCCGCGATTTCAGGCCCTTCCTCTCTCTCCCTGTACGCCACCACTCCCTCATCCGTCCGCTGCTTCTGGAAGTACGATGCTTCCCCCGAATTCCTTTCCTGCATCCGCCGCGATCCCTTCGATTCCCGCCACTTCTGCGTCCTGGGGCTCAAGGGATTCCTCTTGTCCGTCAAGGTCCTCGGCGATGCCGAGGACAATGTCGTTATAAAGGAGTTACAGATCCAGACCGATTGCAGCGAATTGTTGAAGCTGGAAAAAGACGCTGCTGCCAGCAGTAATTCCTCATCTTCGCCCGCATCTGCAATGTTCCCGCTTTACATGGCGCGATTTTCTTTCTCGCCGCACTGGAGACACATACTGTTCGCGACGTTTCCCAGGGAGCTGGTGGTGTTTGATTTGCAGTATGAGACCAAACTCTACGTGGCTGCATTGCCGCGAGGGTGCGCAAAGTTTCTGGATGTCTTGCCGGATCCAGATTACGAGTTGCTCTACTGTGCTCACCTTGATGGAAGGCTTAGCATTTGGCGACGCAAGGAGTAAGTACCTTAATTTTCTGCCACTTGTTTATCTGGTTTTACTTCGTTTGGCGACTGATAATGTAGCAGCCTCCTCGCTTTACTTCGTTTTACAAAATCTTGTGCAGTCGGGACCTGTTTTGCTTCTCTTAGATACTTAGAAACGCGTGCAAGCATCAATGTCAACAAATGCTGTAATGGTACCTATAGTATAAGAGAGGCTTTACTCTTCACAATATTCTTTCAATTGTCAACCAAATTCAATCGAAATACAAAAATTGGTTCCAAACCGAGACTTTTTCTGACCATACAGAATTTTTGCTCGACAAGTGTGGTTGTCTTCGCCACAACTTAATTTGCTTTTCTTTCTTACCATGATACCTCTATTCAAAAAGTTCCACACCAATTATCTTGGTCAAGTTGATAGTATGCAATATCTTGACAAGCAAATATGAAGGGCACATGGTTTTTTCTTTTTTTTAAAAAAAAAAAAAAATAATGAAGGACACATGGTTTTTGATTTGACATTTGCACCATAAGCATGTTGTTGGTTGAAAAGATTGGTGTTAAGAATGGTTTAAAGCTAACTGGTTATCTTGGTTAGAAAAGCTTTTGGGAAACAAAATGGTATTCCTTAACGACAAGGCTGGCAACATGTTTAGAGCATTAGCATTATTTTTGAAAAGACAAAACCTTTTTTTTTAAAGATGGTATGTTAGCACCATAGGAGAAATTAAACATTTTTCATGTTCTCAACGGTGATATTAGGTTGTTATTATCTAGAGTTTTGTGGAAAAGGATTTATGGTGATGCAGATGGCTTTGGGTGAAGGGTCATGGCTGGTGATGAATTACAAGTTGTTAAAAGAGCTTACCCTAGACGTTGTAGTTTTGCATGGAACAATCACTTTTTTGTATGACTATATAGTCAAGAGCATCATACTACGATTTTATAGAGGAGCTATTTTCCATTAGAGACCATGTGCTTAAGTCAGCAAACCATTGTAGAGGAAAATTTCAAGTTCCGGTGGATTGAGCTTTTCATGCAGCAAATAAATGATTCTTCAAAGATTTGAGGGAAAAAAAAGTCTCAGAGTGTATTAATATCTGCAGTTATATTTGTTAAAACCTTAGCTTGAGAATTGGTATCATTAAATAGCCCCTTTCATTAATGTTGATACTCTTCGACATTAGTGGGTCTATTATTTGATTAGTAGAATTAGGAAACTTGTAAGTTAGTCCAGTGGGGTCTTAGTGTCTAGCACCTTTTTTTTTTTTTATAGTTTTCAATTGCTGCAATTTGATATCTCATAAATTTGACTAAAGTATCTTTGGTTAAAAACATAAGTTGTCAATTCAGTTGCTATCCACTCTTCAGAGTTCTCTGAGAACTTGCCTAAACTGAATCCTCAACTGATGTGAATAATTTCTGTCACTGTTCTGTTTTCTTACAAGTTGGGCATGCTCTTCATATTATGACAGAAAGATCTGAAGATTAGCATGGTATCTGAGATTTTCTAATCAAAGGACATGTGTAATTTGTTGCTTGTTATTGCAGAGGAGAACAGGTGCATGTAATGTGCACCATGGAGGAGTTGATGCCACCAATCGGCACATCTGTCCCTTCGCCATCAGTTCTCAGTGTTCTCATCTGCCAATCAGAGTCTACTCTTCATAATATTGGCAAGCTTTATTCTGATGCACCTTCACCTCAAATGGATTTTGATAATCCTTTTGATTTTTGTGATGACACTCTCCTTGTTTCCAAGACACATTTGCTCTCCATATCTGATGATGGTAAAATATGGAACTGGCTCATAACTGCTGAAGGAGCTGGAGAGACTCAGAAGGATGATACCAATTCAGGCTCGGGTACTGACAGCGCTGAAGTGGCTATTTCTGGGACCAATAATGGCCCAAGCTCGTTTAATGAGCGACTTGTCTTTGAAGCAGTCAGTCAGCAAGGCAACGACAGTGGCAGCAAAAGCCGTACATTGACCTCTATGTTAAGCCGGGCAGATATGTTATATAAGGTTTGTGATTAAATCTTTTCTCAATTTCTGTGACTATATTCTTGAAGTTCTTTGGTTCTGTCCTTAGCTAGGGTACCGACGCTATGACTTGAGTGGAATTTCTAAATCCATTCTTGTGTTTGCTGAAACTTCCTCTTCTTCTGAATCCTCTCTTTCTCTATCTCTTCTTTTTGAGTTTTTCTTTATGCTTAGAGAAATGCAAAGATTGAACTACTTATCAAATTTGATGGGATCCGTTCCCAATTGGTGTTTTCCCCCCCAAAAGGTAAGATGGAATCACGAAATATATTTAAACAATGAGAAGCAATAATACATTATCCAGGCATGCTTATCAACTATATGATATTGAGCACACAAATTCCTTAATCAAATTGGTGGTTGAATATTGCAATTTAATTCAGAAATATGGTCCATGTGGAAAACTCCACACTTTAGCCAGGTGGTTAGTATCCCAGCACTTTTGTCCTAGTGCTTGGGTTCAAATGTCAATGGGTGAGTGCACCATAAGAAAAAAAAAAGAAAACTCAGTGATAAACAAATAATTAATAGGATCCCGGATCTGGACATCAATTTGAATGGCATATTTGAATCTTATTGTGTTAGTGTTATGATAATATTTAAAAAAGTGTTTAGGGTTCATGGGTAGAGCTACTAGAAGGAAAAATGCATACTAAAACAGCAATATTATTTGGAGTTATAGTGGTTGCATTTTTGCTTTACTAATCTTTCTCATCAGTCACTGGTTCTCTTCGTATTTTCTAATTCAAGTCTAAGGGCTACTAATGGTGAAGATTATTGCATACATGGGATTCAACTTTGGAATTTCTGGAGCTACTAGTCTTCAAACTGTTGGACGTATTGGATGTTATTGCTGGATAAGTTCTTGTCATCTTTAATTTTATTGTTATGTTTGTTCCAGTGGATAATAGAAACAACTGTGCTCCTCTGAATGTATGGTTCTCAAACGCTTCCAGATGAAACTTAATTTGAGTGGAGGGTCATGATCATTGGGAGAATCTTGACGGAGTTTTCTGTTGAATCAATGCAATTTCTAATTAGGTTTCTCCAAATGTGATTCATGAAGTATCAAGTCAATGTGAATCTAGTTTTATCTAAGTGATAAGTTGGTTAGTTTTCAGATACTTAGACATGCAATACAAATTGCAAAGTACTTGTTCTACGCTTCAACTCCTCTTGTCTAAAGTGCTTTAAACTACAAGTTTAGCTGTTTGCTGATTTTATCTTTTATGGTTGTTTGTTCTATGAACAATGACCATTTGGGAAGGCAGCATTGTTCTTCAACACGCTTATAAAGCCGTTGGGTTTTGTTACATTTTGTAACTGGGTAAGTCCCTGATGCAGATTAGTTTAGTTGGACAACTACAGCTTCTTTCTTCAACTGTGACCATGCTGGCAGTGCCATCCCCTTCACTAACAGCAACATTGGCATGTTAGTTCATTCATTACCATCTGTTGAGTTTCCGTTTGTATTAATATTTAATATGATTTTAAGCAAACCTAAATGTGAGATTATATGACTTTAATGGGATGCTATTGCCTGAAGGTGGAGGAAGCTCTTCCGCAGTTGCTGTTCCACTGGTTGCTTTAGGAACTCAAAATGGGACAATTGATGTTATTGATGTGCCTGCCAATGCGGTTGCTGCAAGCTTTTCTGCTCATAATGGTACTGTTAGGGGTTTACGCTGGCTGGGAAATTCAAGATTGGTTTCATTTTCCTATACTCAGGTATGTAACAATCAACTTGAAAGTTTTGTTTGTGATTGCATGTACCTTTTGGCTTATTTCCCTCAACCCTTTCCTTAAGGTAGTTCTCTTTCTATAGTGTTTCAAAATTTGGATTTCTTTTTTCCTATAGGTTTATTCTTTCTTATTTAGTTGGAATTCCTGCATGGTTGCAGTTTCCTTTCTTTTCTTCTTCTTGTAAATGAAGGAAACATCCTTGTTTTAAGATCGTGCTATTCAATAGTTAAGAAGTTTTTGCAAGTGGCTCCATGCAGTAACCATATTGCTGAACCACCTTAAAAACTGTGTTATTTCTCTTGCCCTAGTTCAATCTGTGTGCTAAATGGATGATTTTTTAACAATAGGCGGGGAATATCATATTGCTGGTAAGATCGCTTATGGTTGAGTGTGTCAATCATGTGATTGTGGTTTGCTTTTAAATTTGCATGATTGTGGATCATCAGTTATTTTATTTTATTTTCAATTTTTTGGTTTTTCTAATTTATTTTCTTCTCCCTATTCTTCTGCATTATAGCACTCCATTTCCCTTTTAAATGTTTCTATATTCAGTGTCAGGCTCAATAACTGCATGTCACCAGAATTTTGTGGTTGCAGGACAATGAAAAAACTGG
>NW_019014646.1:203816-218393 GCF_000150535.2 Carica papaya
GCATATATCTAACTATGCAATTTTTGCTGTTTGTAAAACTGCTTGCTGGGACCATAGAGAATCAAAATTTGCTTGAAATGTGCTGTTTATAGCATATGATTTGTTGTCACTTTTTTGTTTGCTCACCCCTGCATTTTTGTGTCACTCACGTCATGGTATCTTGTTATTGTGTCTTTAGACCAAAATGGCCATCTTCCTCATTTGTTTCCTCCGATGGACTAATTACAGCCATGGCCTATCGCCTGCCTCATGTTGTATGTATCAATATCCATCTAAATGATTTTATATGTTTGTAGTTTAAGTTAATAACTGAAGCATTTTATTTCTCAGGTTATGGGGGATAGGTCAGGAAACATAAGGTGGTGGGATGTAACAACTGGACATTCTTCGTCATTTAATACTCATAGAGAAGGAATTCGTAGAATCAAATTCTCACCTGTTGTTGCTGGAGACCGTAGCCGAGGGCGCATTGCTGTATTATTTTACGACAACACGTTTTCTGTATTTGATCTTGTAAGCTTGAAAGTGGAATTGCTAAGTCCATTTCCTTTTTTCCTTATTATGTGTTCTTGTTCTTGCATAAATAATAGGCCGTGTGTATCTTTTCTTTTTTATCTTTTTACTGCCAGTGCTCCCTAATTTTGTGAATTTGCCAAATTGAACGCATAATTAGAGGAGACTTACATTCGCCACATAAACAGGGAAAAGAAATAAACAACTATACAAAATATGGACTCTGTTTACTTTTTAGCTATAAAAAGTGAGTGAAATAAAACCTACACAATTATACAGAATACGAACTTCGTTGACTTTTTGCTATGAAGAATGAGTGAAAACCAAACTACTATTCTCCTGTTCTGTTAGAGTGCCTTTTTCCCCGCCCATGTATAATCTGACCTCCAGTGCTGTAAGTGCCGAACTCTTAGATGTGCATTCAATGTAAATCTTTGACATTGGGATGTCTATGGGTTGGGATCATTGAATAACAATTTTTAGGCGGTAACATGCTGCATAAATAATGTTCTTTCTTCCAGCAAGACTTTTCAAGGGTTTTTTCTTCATTTAATCGTAATGCCTTGTACTTATTTGATTACAGGATTCACCAGACCCACTAGCCAATTCCCTTTTACAGCCTCAATTTCCTGGAACGCTTGTGTTGGAACTTGATTGGTTGCCTCTGAGAACCGATAAAAATGACCCACTTGTATTGTGCATTGCTGGAGCTGATAGTAGTTTTCGCCTTGTTGAAGTGAACATGTAAGTGTATTTTTTGTTTCAATCCTGAGCGTTCTAATTTTATTTCCTTATTATTCTCTTTATATGATCATTCATAAACGATTCAAACTCAAAACCATTGATGAATGGTGGGAGTTTTTTATGGTGCTTTGTTTTTGCCATGGTTAGAATGTGAAAAGTGTTAGGTGGCTGTAAAAAAAAAAATCAGGAGAAGGATTTTGGTTATGTTGTGTATGATGTAATATGGGCAACCCCGGGACTTATGAAAAGTTTTGAAAATCATTTTAAAGATGTAATGCTGTCAAGAAGCAAATAATACTAAAAGGGACATTTGTACGCTATGCTCAATGGTGGCACCCCCTTGGTTTTGTAAACAAATGATTTACCTTCTTCCTATTAAAAAATGTTAAAAGTCAAATGAAGAAACTAATAAAGAAACCGGGTAATCCCCTTTGAAATGATTCAAATACCAAGAAAGATGAATTGTCCAATTGAAATTGGGAGCGGTCAGCTCCAAGTAATTACTTACCATGTTTTCTTCATCTCTAGCCAAATTGAAGATACAAGAGAGTTGGTCTTTTTTCAAGGGCTTTTCACGACACAAGCAAATTCCTCCTAAAGGCTCACAAACTATGATATGGACCATTTAGTTTTTACTGATATAGGACTGCTATGATAACTATTAGAATATTTTATCTTGGTAACTCTTGTATTTTGTTAAGATTTATTTTTGAAAGAAAAAGAAACAATATATTAACAGAGCACGGGAAGGAGGGGAGGGAGAACACAATTGCAAAAAACAAGCTTTAAAAATCATCAAAATGTCAATGATTCTCCAAGATAAATCTAAATGTTTATCAGCCTTGCTAGGGATTTCAAAGAGGGACATAAAATAGATTGGGAGACTTATTAGGCTGTTGGTGAGGGTTAACCATGCACCCGGAAAAAGTTCCTTTTCCAACTCACCATCTTCCTGTCTAACTTAAGATTTTAGCTCTTCAATGGCATTATGCCTGAGAAACTGCTGAGACATGAAATATACTAATGATCTGTTTGCTTACTCTTGTTGACAAGGAACTTTTCTTTTTAGTATGTTATTAGTGTTAAATTATTTGGAAAAATAAGGTGGATTATTTTTGAAGGATTATTGTCAAGATACTAAACATTGGTTCTTTTTGTAAAATTACCATGCTTATTCCTACCAGCAAATAGCTTTTTATGCAATATCATACTTTGCATATAATCTCTAGAGAAGATAACTTCCATTTGAATATTCATGCAGAAATGACAAGAAAGCTGGCTATATAGCCCAACCTAGAGCTATTAAAGAGAGATTTCGTCCTGTGCCATTGTGCACTCCAATTTTGCTCCCGACACCGCATGCCCTGGTAACAACTTCTTCTGTTTCTCCCCTTTGGCATTCAGCAGGTCATAATATTACAATGGGCATGTATTTTTTAAGCACAGAACTCTCATATGATCATGCTCATTGCCTGTGGAGATATGAAAATTCATTTAGACTAAGGGGAGAAGAACACCACAATCTGATATCTAAGCCTAAAATGTTATTCTATAAGGCAAAATTCAAATGAACCCATTTTCAGATATAACTGATTTGGTGATTCACAATTGTCACTGATGTTTTGTCATGCAGGCATTACGGATGATCTTGCAGTTGGGTGTAAAGCCTGCTTGGTTTAATACTTGCAGTGTAACCATAGAGAAAAGGCCTCATTTAATTCCTGGAACCACTTCATCTTCTAAGGACCTTCGAAGTTTCATGACTGGTTTACCATCTGTCGGTGACTCTGTTGTGCCAGAATTGCTGCTTAAAGTACTGGAACCTTATCGAAGAGAAGGTTGGTTTTTTACCTTCTCCTGTGATGATCTCACTCATGAAAATAATTTCATTTAAGCATTTGATGGTTTGTTTTATTCTAAGCTCTTCAAAAATGTGCTGTTTGCTATAGGCTGCATCCTTGATGATGAGAGGGTGCAATTATATGCCACTGTGGTCAACAGAGGGTGTGCTGCAAGGTTTGCCTTTGCAGCTGCAGTTTTTGGTGAAACTGCAGAAGCACTTTTCTGGTTACAGTTGCCTCATGCTCTTAACCACTTAATGAATAAGTTGGTAAATAAATCTCCACAGAAATTCCCTGCCTCAGCATCGGTACCAGATCTTGATAATACCGCTACGCTGGACAGAATTACATCAAAGGGGAAATCAACGTTAGGAGCTGAGAAGAAGGATTTGCTGGTTAGTCATTTAGTTTAGTTTCTTTGATTTACATTTGCATGGAGGGAGGGGAAGAGGGAAGTTTCCAGCTATCTCACTATAGGATGTAGGCCTTGTACCATGCTGTCTCGACATTCAAAACTGCTTTTGGCAGTTGTTTTTTTACAGTCAGATCATGTTCTTCACTATCAATTTTTCTATTTGGGTAACAGAGTCAAGGTCAACTTAGATCAATGGTGTTTGCCCAAGAAGAATTATGGGTACGTGCTAGTGAGCGTATTCCTTGGCATGAGAAGTTGGAGGGGGAAGAGGCTATTCAGAACCGAGTACATGAGTGAGTGTTCTCATTATCTTGGCTGTTATTGCTGTTTGCGTAGTCAACAATTGTCAAATTTTGAATGTATAGATATGAGCAACTCCTAAAACTATTAGGTTGTGTTTGGTCCCATTCTCATTCAAGTCCTAGTTGAAGATTTCTTGTTAGTCTTAACATCCATAACCATAAAATAATTTATGTTTGAGTTACTACCGTGTCAATATGAATTTTTTGTGGTGAGAATTCAATACCTACCTTTCAATATGAATGTTCAATTTTCGCTATAAAGGAATTCAATGTGGGATTGGTGGTAACATAATACAATATAGTTCTATTTGTACAATACTAAGACTAATATAGGTGTGCTATAGTACGAGCTTAGGCATTGTCCCTCTGCCTACCTTATAGGTTATTTGGAAGGAAAGAAATACTTTCAAGGATGTAGAATCTTATTTGATAAGAGCAAGGATGTTTGGTTCTAAACCTTAGGTTTTTTGGTAAAGAGTCAATTTCTTTATACCTTCTTGGTGTCTATATATATTATACTTTTTTCTTTATGGGAGATGTTGTTGTTGTAATTTTGGCTTTGTCCTTAATCCACCATAAAGGGGAAACTCCCGTTGTAATAGTTGGTTCTTCAGAAAGTAGGCACATAGCAAACCACGTTAAGCTCTCTGTGCTTTGTGGATATTTTTAACAATTTATAAGACAGTTCCTTGTTGTAATGCTTTATCATTCCTCTTATAAAATGGATTTTGCTAAGCTATTGTTTGGAAGTTCCAGTATGCTCAAGTACGTTGTTGTAACTATCTCACATCTTGGTTCTCCACCAAGGGTTACATTTCATTTGAATAAAGTACATCTCAATGCCCTATTATAACAGGCACTGGCATTTGCTGTGGCTAATTTTCTTTTTCTCTTCTGATTAATATCACCATTCAACCTGAACAAACAGGCTTGTATCTGTTGGGAACTTGGAAGCAGCAGTTAGTTTATTGCTTTCCACATCTCCAGAGAGCCCTTACTTCTATGCAAATGCTCTACGTGCCGTTGCTCTTTCTTCTGCTGTATCAAGATCTCTTCTTGAACTTGCAGTCAAGGCAAGTGTTTGTTTTGAAACTGCCTCATCTTTTTTAATAAAAATAATTGTTTAGAGTCTAGAGTGCCTGATTTTTGTGTTTGGCAATTTGAACCTTCAGATTGGGTTTCAATCTACAAACTCCCCAGTATAGTGCAAATTTTTCAAGAATCTATGCTCTGTAAATTGCTAAGTACAAATTATTAGTGAATTTGTGGCTATGTTTGTAAGGGATGAACTATTGTTGTAGAATTTATTTAAAAATACACACTTAATATAAACCATAAGAGAATGAAAATTATACTACAAGTCTAAAAATTAATCTTCAAGAGAGTTTCAAGTGAAATTAAAATAATACATTTCAGTTTATCAAGACTGATATAATTGGAAATGTATTGCTTTAGTTCCATTTAGAATTCTCCTAAGAGTCTATCTAATTTTCATTTTCGTAGTTGAACTAAATGTGAATTTTCAGATGAATTTTCCAGAAATGGTTTGTTTGTTCTGAAAATAGTCAGTATGTTTCTGCAAAGATGATTTTGGCGAAAGTCGGATTTCAAATAACTAAGTGGATACGGCCATGGAAGAGTGCTTTGGTGGATTTACTTGTGTTACTTTATCTCCACTATTTCACTATATGATAATTGGAACCATGTGATAAGTTCTGAAAATATAAAGTTTTTAGTTTCATATAGAAAATACACATGAGATGACATATTATATATAACTGATATAGCAGGAAGCAATAGAATGCTAGATGTATTTTATATAGAGAACACATGTAAAATGTAAACACTGTAGAGATGCTCTTACTTGGAGCATTTTAAAAATTAATAATCCTGCACTCTTACTCTTTCTCCCTATAATACATTGTATGGATGTCCATACTTGTGCTTATTGTTGTATAATCATTCAGGTTGTTGCTGCCAACATGGTGAGGACAGACAGATCACTCTCTGGCACTCATCTTCTTTGTGCCGTTGGAAGGTATCAAGAAGCTTGCTCCCAGGTTAGATTTCGTTTTTTAAGCTAATTTTCTGTGTATATCCCATGGCTTGCACTTAGATCTTTGAATGAACTTCATATTTGAATTCAAACTTTTGTATGTTGAGGTATATCGTGTTTTTACTGCTGAATTTTATTTTGGTGAACATGCTTCCCTGAATGGTCATGTCAGTAGGGGATTTTTAAGCCTGGCTGCTGTTTGTGTTTCTGCTGCTGAGAATCTAACTTATTTTTCTGAATTGCTTTTCAGCTTCAAGATGCTGGATGCTGGACTGATGCTGCAACTTTGGCCGCTACACATTTAAAGGGATCTGATTATGCAAGGTGTCTGTTTCCTTTTCTGTATCTCCTTCATTTGGAAATTCTTTACGAAGATTCATTCTCCCATTCCTAACATAATGAACATTTTTCATTCTCTGCTGTTCTCTACATAGAATCAAGTATTTCATCAGACATCAGAAGTGCGCCCAGCATGTTTCATAAAGATGATTAAGAATATGCTTCTTTTGGGGGAAGAGCAATATTCTATTGATTTGGTGATGAATGTTTATCATATGATTGGTAGAATAACCTAGTCATACTTTTTGTTTGTAGGGTGTTGCAACGGTGGGCCGAGCATGTCCTTCACACCGAGCATAATATCTGGAGGTACTGCAATTATTATCTTTTTGGAAGACTGCTTGGTTTTTTCCGGTTTTTCTTTATTAATATTGTTTCATGTATGTATTATGAATATCAAAATCACTTAATGCAGGGCTCTTATCTTGTACGTTGCTGCTGGCTCATTGCAAGAGGCATTGGCAGCTCTTCGCGAGGCGCAACAACCTGACACAGCTGCCATGTTCGTACTGGCCTGCAATGAAGTCCATGCAGAAACAGTTGCAAAATTAGGAAATGTGGATGATGAATCTGGACCTTTTGTTAAGGATTTTCTGGCAAGCTTGCCTGGATTGGAGCCAACTAACGAAGATGTGATTGCAGTTAGAGAATATTTTCAGGAATACCAAAGAAAGTTGGTGCATCTCTGCATGGACTCGCAGCCCTTTTTTGAGTGATTATAGTTATAATCTCAGCAAGTTTATTCATAAGTGAGCTCTACTGTATAGATATGTGGTATTTCACATGACATCCGCAGTCCTGGGTTCTCTTGTCACCCTTGTTTGTGATTAGCGGGCAGAGAATTAGTTTATACAAAATGATTAGTCCTGGTACTTACTCTCAAACCATTGAAAATTTTGTTGTATAAAACAAAATTAAGTTGTAGTTCATGTTGTAATTGTTCATTCATTTTGTCCTTGTGGAGATATACTGGACTTCTTGTTGCAAGCTAAGCAGGTTTGTAAAAACATCTGCGTCAATTGTATTATTAAATTTGTTCTTCCTATTCAACATTA
Source organism: Carica papaya (assembly GCF_000150535.2). The sequence continues at coordinate 211,082 of NW_019014646.1, forward strand.
GTTTTCCTTTCCCAAGTTTTTTGGTCGGCATTACAAAAACTTGTTTCCTTTTTTCTCTGTCAACGCATAAATTTTCTCAATGCAGAAACCAGAAATAGGTTAAAAAATACATGTTCCGGGAAGAAAATATGGAAGATAATGAAGTCATATTACAAATCAATTCTCTAACAAAACATTTCTAGATTGGCTTTGCGCCCATATAGGCACAGGAAACAAAAAAGAGTTCATCTCTTCTTTGGCTAAAACCTTATCCGAGTTGATCAACCAGTGATCGTATGCAGTTTCTTCCAACATTAATCTTCTGCAACCAAAAGTGCAGTCCCAGCAAGTCCCTTAATCAAAATATTTAGAAGCTCAGTTCACATACATAATAGTCCAGCCACACCTCGAGACTTGGATACAGCAATTCATGGGGAATGAACAAGCTGAAGGACAAACTGAGGGACAAGTGATTGAACCTTCCCCCCAATATACGGATCATATGAAAAGAAAACAGTTCGTGCCAGCGTTGTTTTCTCGTGCCTCATTTGATTTAACAAGAACCGATAGGAGATATAAAATATAAATAACATAAAAATTTAAATGAAATAATATTCTAATTCTAAGTTACTTTTCACATCTAATCAAATTATGAATTCTGTAATTTCATGTAAGTAGAGTTTGTTCACTTAATTATCACATTTCGTCTATTACGACTAAATTTTTAAATAGAAAAATTAAGAGTTCGAAATAGAATGTCTTAATTTTTTTCTCTGCAAAATAAAAATTGAAAATAAAATGGAAACGTAATAGAATTGAATCATCCACGACATTCGCTCTACCATGCAATTAAGTTTTCTTCTGCTGCCAATTTTTCTCAAGAGAATATTTTGGACGTATCAAGCTACAAGATAGATTTGAATCTACAAATAATGTTACCTTCAAGGTTGATCCCGAGTACTCAATAACAGAATCTCCTGCGACATCGAGCAGATCCAAGCTCCTCATATTCAGCCTTGGTGACACACATTGATTTGAAATCAGGACTGGATGCCAGAAGTGAGCCTCCACGCCACACACCTGAGATGGAACTGGACAAGATCCAAGGATTTTTAACCAACACAAAGAATTAGCTTTCATGAACAAGTCAACTTCTTGGAGAAGAATATTTACTCTTCTTGAGTTATTATCTTCACTTTATAGTCATCGGGGACAAGAGGTCTGAGCTCCATTTCTCTGCAGTACAAAACACATACATCTAAAAATGATGCCCCGTGATCACCAGAGAGTCTATGCTTAATTACAGAAGGACAAGAGCTTACAGTCTCTCGGCAAAGTGAGGAAATAAAGTGCTTCCACCAGTTAAGATGATGCTGTTTTGATCACAAAATTAAAAATAGTAACTTTTGCAGGAACAAACTTCAAATAAGACAAAAGGTCATAACTTAATAGTTAAACAAACTCAAAGTGCGCATGAGTGAAGCCACCTTTGATAAAGTACAGGATGTAGATAAGGATGGCATGAATTAATAGCTCTAACAATGCACTCGGCAAGTCCAGCCTGATTTATTCCTGGTAAACAATGAAAACAAAATCCAAATCAAAAATCAACTTTCCATTTCATGCTTTCCACCAGTTACCACAATGAAATTTATAACATCTATCTGACCAGAAAGCAACCATGGTGCTAATACATGATACAAACCCAAATCTGCAGGTTGGAAGATCATTTCTGGAACAAGAAATCGTTCATTTGTCAAGTCAAACTCCTGCGTAGATGGCAACAAAGTTAGAAGTATGTGAAATGGGGAAAACCCACTTTTACTCCCCGCAAAGAAAATAGGAAACTACGTTTTTTGACAAATCAATTCTCTTTCTGTCCTCCAGCTTGCCCATGGTGTCTGGCTGCAGTGTGTCCTTCGCTTCTATCGGATTGAGATATCTCTTTGCAGCATCAGGGTCTTTGACATAGCCCTTTGTGTGCGTGACTCCATCAGGAAGAACGTAGGTGCATCGAAAGAGGTTGTCTCTCCCCAGTTTCCTAGAAGGAACTTTCAAAGATGTCCAATAACGCATCTTACAATGAAAAAAAAAATTAAAAAAAAACCCCTGGCAGATACTTATGTTAATGGGTTTCAACGATTAATGAAGAAACCAAAAAAGAAAATTATTTTCTCGGAGAAATTTTCCTAGCTTTCTCTACAGGAGCAAACAACAAACACCAACAATATAAAAGCATTCAACAACGTCAAAGAGAAATCAACTGCCGATAAGGGAAGAAAGAGCGCAACAGCTATAAATGGGTACCTGCCAATCTGGAGGTCGCGGGCGACATCGAGGGAGACAAAGCAGAGCTTCTCCTTGACATCGTCGATAATAAAAGTTTCATCCATTACATTGATGGAACGGAAGGATACGAGCTCCTTCAAGTAATTGGTAAGGGCCTTGCCACCGAGATCGATCCTCTTGACGGCATAATTGAGGGTGAAGTTGTCGAACACCGGAGAAGCATGGGTGAAGGAGAAGCCGGAGTCGACGACTAGGCTACACTGAGTTTTGGCGAGGAGTTCATCGGGCCGGCGACTGGCCTCGTAGAGGTGGACGAGTGAAGATGACTGGGCCACGTACAGGGCAGAGAACCCAAAATCCTCGAAGACCAGCTCGTCAGTGGAGCGCTGGATGGAGGGGAGGGCAAGGGGACCCTCCGTCAGCAGCAGTGACGACGAAGCTGGGTTCACGTGGAGGATCGAGGAGAAGAGGTGGGACCAGATCTCCCGCTCGACATCTGGGTTTATAAGGTACCCGCGGTCCATGGGTCGGCGGACAGCCGCGGAAGTGAGGTCAAGGTCGGCGGTGGGTGAGGGGTGGATGAATTTTTTAGAGGAAAGAGGCCGGTATAGACAATTCGGCATGACGGCCGCGGGGTCCCGCTCACCACCGTTACCGGCTTTTATCAGTCCTCCGCCGTTGTCCAACACGACGACGGTTGACATTTTCTTTTCCTTTTCCTTTTCCAGAAGGGGTTGATGGTGATGGTGATGGGTTTTATCAAATGTTACGGATTTTTATAGTTATGACCTCGCAGGGTTTCGGGCTTTAAGGACATATTTTTGTTAGATGTTGAAAAAAAAAATTCAATACTTTCCAATTTTCTTCAAGTTCTTTAGCTTCAATATGAATGTTCTATTTTTTATCAAATTGATATATAAGATTAATTTCTTAATCTCAGTGCAATTTGGCTTTTCCATATCAGTGAGGTGTTTGAATTGTAAAAGCCAGTAGTTCATCATGCTCATCACCCCAAAACAGCGAGGGCTTTACATTCGAGTTCTTGTGTGGTCCATTACCAGTACCAAAAAACCCATGAAACTTTATGGTCTACCAACAAAATGAAGATGGGAAAAACAAAGCATCTTAACAGACACAAATATACTGCATCATACTATTCAACTCCTGTGCTTCTTTCTCTCCTTTCTTATATGGGTACACTTCCATCTATAACAAATTTAAACAGAAAAAAAATAAGTAAATGAAGAAATTTTATGTATAAAAAGAATCCTCCAAGAACGTATGGAAAAGTAGGAAATTTGTGAGAGGGAAAGAGCAAAAGCAGCCATGAACACAGCAAAATTCAGTAAGGAGGGTAGTAGTACCCTCCTGGCTGCCCCGCGCCATTAAACTGCGGCATCCCATAAGGCATCATCACTTGCTGAGGATTTGGAGCATAGGGATCAGTAGCCACCTTGGCCAAACTAACTTGACCTTGCATCCCATTCTGCTGCCACAGCTGCTGCTCCTGTACAAGCAACTGTTGTTTCCTCTCCATGTCTGCAATCTGCACATACGACGGAGGCGGCACTGTTAAAGATGCAGCAAACGGGTCCTGATTCACCACTGCTTGTACTGTCCCGTCCGGAGCAGGCAGTGCTAGCACTGGCATACAACTCTTGCCTGGCCCCGGTAATGCAACACTACTTGCGCTACCACCAGTCAGCTGAGCGGTGCTCACATGTTGTGTCACGGCCCTCTGGTCATACATGCCATTCAATATCAAAGGATCCAAGCCACCCCCCATTGTAGCTTTCTGCTTTGACAGATTGCTAGCTGATTCCACCAAAACCATTTCCCAATCTGCTTTACCACTCTCCGCAGCTGGTGTTTGCCAAGCAGAAGTCACCTCAGGCTCCCCGTTCCCACCAAACGCTTCCCACGAACCATTTCTGCCGGCAGCTGCTGGTCCAGAGAACAGAGCCAGAGCCAATTTGTTGCTTTGCTCGTCAGCCGAAACACCATCCTCTTTTAAATTCACCAGATCCTCCGTCACCTGTAGTGGCTGCGGCTTTGGTTGTTCAGGCGCAGTTGGTGGCAGTGGCAGTGGCAGTGGCAGCTGTGGTGTGTAATTCTCTGGTGGAGAAGGAGCATTCACCTCATTCCTATCAGGCAGTGGCTCTTCTTTAACCGGAGGTTTCCTTCCCTTGTTTCTGCCAGGACTTCTAGGTCTGTTAGCCATCTCCTTCAAGAAACTCTCGAGTGTGGACAAGAGCTTATCAGTGATCCTCTGCACTTCAGGGTATTCAGATGATCTAGCAATACCCATATCTTTGCACCAACTATAAAACGCTACAAGCTCATCAATCATCTTTGCAGCGTTAACATAAACATCAAAACCCTTAACGCAATCCGGATACTCCATCTCTGTAAATCTATCTAACAGAACACCTAATGACTCACAAATCTCCACATACAATCCAAAACTCTCCTTCACAACATTATAAAGCGCAACAAGCACCAACCTATTGTTCCGAGCAGAACCAGCTGGCCTACAAGCCAAAACCCTGTCAAGAATCCTTAACAACCGATTCACCCTGCCTAAAACCCTCTCAGGCCTCATTTCCTTTATTTGTGTAGCCTCTCTCCCCACGGATTCACAAACATCACCATATGATCTTGATTTCCTCCCCATCCCACGATCAAAATCATCCCTGAACTCTCCGTGCTCCCGATCCCTCTCCCCAGGCTTATCCCTACCTTTCAACTTCTTCTCAAACACAAGAAACTCCACCTTCTCGTCCAGATACATGGCATAAAACTTGACGAAAGCCGCATGATCCAACGAATTGGAATGCGCTTCGTCCTTGAAATCCGCCATGTTCAAGACCCGCATCCCTTTCCTAGTGGCATGCAAAATCTCTTCCTCAAACAAAGGGTTCCCATCAACCAAAAGCCTGTGCACAAGCATCAACGCCTTGAGCGCCACGATCCAATCGTGAGTCTTACTCAGCCTCTTCGATACTGTAGCCACGCAGGCATCGAGATAGCCCCTAGAGTAGGAAGTGAGGTTTATGATCTCCCTAAAGTACTTGTCATCGGCGGGATCCTCGTCATGAGTTGTGACTTTAACCACCAAAACCTCGAGGTCCGGTGCTATGTTTCCGGCGACTTTGGCTATGCTAATACTCGTTTGATCTTTTACGGCCCCAATTGCTTTACGAATCGTGCTCGATGCCATCGTCTACTGATTATGCCACCGGCGTATTTGTGGGTTTTCTGAAACAGAAATCAGAAAAGAAGAAGAAAAGTAGTGGGTTGAAGAATGCTCTTGATCTGGTTTTTCTTTTGTGAATTTAGTATGAAACTGTATCAGAGAATGGTTTTAGACGGTGGATCCAATGGTGGGGATGAAAGATTTGCTGACTCGAGTCAGCGGTTCTGACGGCGGAGATGAACGTCGGAGGATCGGATAAATTACGAGTATGTAGCAGTGAATGTAGACTCATTTGCAATTGCGTGTATGACGAACGCATAGACTGCTAAAGCGCGTAACAAGTTTTAACGCAAGAATTAGACACTCCACCGACTAAACCTCTGTGTATGATTTCTTTCCTGTTAAAAAGCAAATCGTAACGGTGCCGTTTTAATTGTTCAAATATTTTTCACTTTATTTTAAATTCTTTTTTTTTTAAATGTATATGGATGTAATTTTATATTTTAACTAAATCGAAATAAATAAATATTATAAACTATTACTTTAACCATCGATATTCATTATTTTGTAATTTGAAATATTAATTTATTTTAATAAGATTCTCCGTCATCTTCCTAAACCCAACGGCTTCGTGCTCACTTCCGACTTCCGGCCACCTTCAGATTCCATCTGCTTCCGGGCCCCTGTTCTTCTCTGCCAATCATGTTCATCCTCCGACTCCACTCCGTCGACACCGATCACCTTGTCACCACCCCCGAATTAGACTTCACACCTACAACCAAGACCGCGCCATCGAACCCTAGCCCTAAAGTCAGCGAGCGCTGGGGCATGGTTCATCTCTACCGGAACTCATCCCAGACGTCACTTCCAAACCCTACCTCTCGATCCACTTCCCTCTTCGTTGTTGCCGTTCCAAACTATCTCTCCTCCCTTGATTTCATCCGTTTCTGCGGGCCCCACATCGACAATGCCTCCGAGGTCCTATTCATAAGGTATCATCATTCTCATATATTGCAGTTTTTCCAGCTTTCTTTCGTTTATGATTAATTATGATTAGGAGATTTTGCGATTTTTTTTTTTATCTTAGTTTAGATCGTTCAAGTTTCGATAATACCGAATTTCATGGAAGGAACTTGTTAGTTATAGTTTTCTCCTAGTTGATAATTATCTGAGCTCAATTCATTTTTCTGTGCATTTGAGCTCTTAGCTTTTTTTATGTCATTGCGTGGACAAGGGAAGAATTGAAAATGGATCTTTTCTACTGAATATATCTAAGTTTTCGTTTCCTGACAACAATTTAGGAATGATGGTATGGAAGACCGATACAGTGTCCTGATGAAATTTGTTGATCAATCCAAAGCTGATGGATTCTATAGCAGCTTAAATGGAAAGCGGTTTTCACCTTCTGAGGTCTGTGAACTTCATTTTGTATCTTTAGTTTCTCTCTATGTGCTATTTCATTGTGCCTAATTGCAATCACAATTTCTGACTATCTTTGAATTTTAGGCTGAGGTATGCCATATTCTATTTGCAGTTTCTGTAGAGTACACCGATTCCTCTGAGCTTGCTAGCACGCCTCCAGTAGGCTTCACTGATTTACCTACCTGCCCAGTTTGCCTTGGTGAGTTTACCACTTTCTTTTTGTGTAGTCTTTTGACTAAAAGTGTGTTATTCTATATTTTAATTAGAATTTATATGGAGTTCTGTAATTATGTTGAATTGTTTATTCCCCATTCTAAATGTTGTTCTTTTAATTTTGCATTCATCAGAGAGATTGGACCCAGACACTAGTGGAATACTTAGTACACTTTGTGACCATTCATTTCAATGCCCATGCACTTCAAAATG
>NW_019014646.1:242010-252177 GCF_000150535.2 Carica papaya
TGAAATTGTCAAGAGAGGAAAGATTGCCAACTCCCTCCTATTGGAAAAGATAAGTCCCAAAAGTACTACTTGATATAACACATACGCAGATATACACATATAATTGTATAACCCACCTGCATTGTTCGGTGCAGCTAAACCTATTGGCCCTGCCGAAGCAGATGGATGCGGCACAGTAGATGGATTAGCCATCCATCCAGCAAGAGATGTGGGGAGGGCAGCAGGTGTAGGCTGAAATGGCTGCCATGAAAAGTGCTCAGAGTGAAATAAGAATTCATTCTTTGCAGTGACGTAATTAGCCAAAATTTTTCAACCTTTCACTTACAGCATGAGCACTCAATGGTGGGAAACCACCGGCCTTTGGGACAGTACCCATTAAAGGATTAGTGACAGGAGACGGGGCCCTTGCACCATTTGGCTGGCCGCAGCTATGATCAACAAATAGGGTTTTGATGTCAGGGTTTGGCCTAGGATTCTTGCAAAGCTGATGCTGCCAGTTTAAGCTGCACATCAATGCTGATACATGTTAGATCACCCACATTTTATTTTTCACAGACTGGAAGTAGCCACATAACAAAAGCAGGAACTTCTCTAACACCTTTGGTTTATCAGTGTCCTCAATCTTGAATTCTTCAATGTTGGAAATTGAAGCTTATCACGGAAAAGTGGGTTAGCCTCAATCAACTTTTTTAATTCAGCAAGCATTATACCCCTTGCCGACTTAGTATCACCATATTTAGATAGCTGTTCATTGTCTCTGCAAAATCGACAAATGGGTTTAGAGTTCCATGAACTACAATGATATGGCACGTAGAACAGGATAGTTCTGTGATACAAGAGTCGTAAAAACAGTCAAAATTCTCTGACATTAATATTTTATACCTGAAGTTTTCCAGCGTCAATAGCTGCGTAATTTCCTTAAAAAGGTCCTCATTAAATGCCGCAAACACTTTCAAGTCTTTTACTAAAACATCCACAGCTTTAGAACGGTCCCGCCTACAATTTTTAAAGCAAATATGGGAATGTCTAAAAAATTGTTCATAGCAAAATAAAGTCACTAGGGTACGAGGAATAAAAATCAACACAAAACTTATCAAATTGAATAGAATTGTACAAAAATTACGAATTTGAAACCCCTACTTGTCTAAAGCTTCAAGGTACTTCTGCTTGCGTATCTCAAAGAAAATCTTCATGGAGTATCTATTGTCATCGACCTTTGTAAAACCAGATAAATACTTCTCCACTTCGTCCCATTCCCCATTTGTCACCATATCTTCAAAATATCTCATATTGAAGAAAAACCCAGACTCTTGCTCCAATCTCCAGAACGAACACAGATAAATCAGTAAACATTGAAAAATGCTCACCAAATACCCACGTAGATACCAGTAAAACCCAAAATTAGGCAGAAAGCATACACGAAAAGAATTGGCCTCAGGAAGCCATAGAAAATAAAGCATACTTGTGAACAGTTTCTTTGAATTTCTCTTCTTCCAGAAATTGAAGTATTAGGAACACGAGTTCTCGGCTAAGCGAAGACATGATTGTTTTATCTGCAAGCGAAAAAATTAAACCAAAACCAAGAAAGAGATCTAAGTTGACGCATATGAATACTACAACAAACACAAAGAAATATCCCTGAATTACATAAAAGAGGGAGAAAAAGCTAAACAATTTAAGTATTATAGCTCTAAAAGCACACAACAGCAGTCAAAATAGAAACCCGAGGAGAACACCAGAAATACATAAATAAAAAATTAAAATAAAAGGATAAGGGAGAAAAGAGTCGGTATGGTACCTGTGTGAAGAGAGATTGATGATTGCACGGATCGGAGAATTTGAAAGAAAGCGAGGAGAAGGAGAGTTCGTTACAGAGCTTCCTCTCCCTAGTTTTCTTGTCTCGCTTCCAGCTCGTCTGGTAAGTATTTATACAGAGAAATGGCTAGGGATTTGAAGAAGAGAGAGAAAGGGATGTGCGTGAAACAAAATGCAGTCTATCAGACAAATTAAATACCGTGAGCGAGACGAGACGAGACGGACTCTATGATAAGCTCCTCGTCTTATAAAGATGAAAGGTGATATGCAGAACGACTTATCCCTTATAAGCGGACGTGCTTATAAGCAAATACGCAGAATTTGGACTTATTTCTGACGGTATTTGCCTATTTGGGAGCATTTGAGAGAGAAGTGTAAACTGTGGCGTTTAAGGTCAAAAAAGAAAATACCGCGATATTTCAGCATTATTACGAAAAATCATTTTCTTTAATTTATTTGGATAATTCAAGTAAATTATAAATCTATTTTTAGTATATCTCTAAATTTAAATTATATTTCAAAAAAAAAATTTATTATTTTAAAACCATTCAATTTCGCCGAATAGGAGATGTATAGATACACATATATGAATTCAAAACACATTTAAAAATGATTTTATTGAAGCTTTCCTTAAAATAATATATTTAGTAAATGTTTGTTGTGTCATGATTTTTATCGATAAAAATAAATATAATATTATATTATTACGTAGGATTGTATAAATAATAGTTATTTATTTATATATTTCAATAATTTAAAATAATTGTTGATTTAATTTTATAATTTTAAAATTAATAAATAACGATAAATAAAAAAATTATTAAACAATAATATATATATACATATAAAGACATATTTTTTTAAAGCAACTAGAGGTGGTTCTAGGGTTTTTCACTAACTTATCAATATATAAATTTTCAACAAGCACATAACTAAATTGTATTAACAAATAAATTATTAAATATTTTAAATAACGAGTTCATAAATAATATTAATTTTAAAAAAGTATTTAAATATTAATTTGAAAATAATAGACGTCGAAATTTTTTAATAAATAAATTACCAAATTATTTAAATAATTTAAAATAAATATATTATAATTTAAGAAGAACAACAAAATTGTGGGTGTATATGTATTCACCAAATATTTATTACAGATATAATTTTTTTTAAAACACACCCATCCAATAATCATTTAATCTAAATACAAAATATACACCCACATGTATATAAATACACACTTTCTGAATTCTATTCTGATAACTCAGTAAACAAGAGTCGGCTACATCTTTACATCATCTCACCACAACTCTGGCTTCCTCCCCCTGAAAATAAAATAAAGAAGCAGCAGACCAAATTTTTGTTTCTACTAAAAAAGAAAAAAGAAACTCTCTGCTCAATTCTGAAAAACCTTCTCTACTAGTCTCCGGGTATTGAAGAACACCTCAATTATACCGATCTCAAACACCCCCCGGGTAGAAGAAACCTGAACTTCTCTGCGTTTTCTATCAGATATGCAGGCAGATGAACAGCAGAAGCTGATTTCGGAATAGGACCCATTTTCTTAATCAACTCCCTAAATGTGTACTCTTCCGGCAGCATATCAAAAAGATCATCTCCTCCGCAAATTATTTTCTGTATTCTTGAGTAACTTAGAAAATCCTTCCTCCTAACTCTATCGGCATGGCTATATGCGGTCATCTTAAACACGAATTCCTTGAGTTTTCTGAAGCAAAAGCTACAATGCCATCCCGCATCGGGAAATATGAGATCGGTTTTGCGTGAATGGCTATACCAGGTTTTCGCTTGGTAAGTGTGGACTGCAGCCCGCCAGCTGTTGTAATCAACGGGGAACTCAAATGAGTACATATAATTTCTCAATTCAAGGTGCATTACAGGTGGCACCCCATCACACCACTGCAGTAGCTTCAAAGTGTGCGGACTTGGAATCTCATCAGCATCGGACATTATGAGTAAGTCGCCGTATGCTATCCCTGAATTGCGGATCAACCCATTCATAGCTCCTCGCTGTTTTGATTCAAGTAGAAATGGACCTTCGCGTGACCACCGGAAACCTGCTTGCCCGTGAAAGACACCGTGGACAATCTTTCCTTCGGCAAAGGCAAAACGAGCTTGGTTTGTAGCAAAGTATAAGGGCTTGGGCTTGCCTGTGAAAGTAATGTTAGACTCGAGGATTACGAACCTTGACACATAGGGATTAAGCTCACGCCACCTGATCTCAAGGAGGTCTAACTCGTTGCTAAATATTATGGCGTCAAAGATGTGTCTCGGCTCTGAGCGTATAGACCAACCATGAAGGTTGCAGAGATGCTCCATCGAGACATTCTCTGCATAATAGTGAGGGAGGCGTTTGAAGGGGGCAGGGGGCTTGTCCCAAAGTGGGCGGAAAAAATATGAAATTTTCTGGAAAGGAATGAAGATCCCAATCACAGCACTAGATACAAGTACCAGCACTATTACGATGTAAAGAAGCTTATGCAGTGACATTCTGAAGCTAGGTCGCACAGCCATGCTCCAAAGGATGGCAATGAAAACCAACGGCTACCCGCATGCTTGTCCCAATTTAAAAACTACAAAAAGCATTGCTTCAGTTATCAAGATTACCTGCATAAAACTCACCACTAGTAAATTATAACAATTATAACAGATTAAACATCTACAGAGCTAGCAGGAATACAACATTAAAGTAAAATCAATAGCCCCATTAGTAGATCAACATTGAGGTAGAGATCTCAATTCAGGTTACATAGAAACAGTTCTCTTACTGGACGAAAACATAATTTGCAGCAGATAATTTAATTGTAGGAAGGTCTTCACGAGCTTCATGGGTTTAGAATGTCTGCTGTGCATTGTGTTACAAGAGGGGCTTGTATTTTATTTGAAGAATTATCCTAGAGGCAATTCGGTCCAGCAGGTTAAAACACACAATTGCCAATTAAAACCTTCCAAGAAGAACCGGGTTCCCTGCAAACACCTCCTCCCACCAGGACAAAAAAAAAAAAAAAAATTATGCCGTGTAAAAATCATCAACAACAGACTCCTCAATACTTGAAGATTTATGTTTGACAACATTCCCCACAAAAAGTTCATCATCATTGTGCTTTTAGATTGTAGTTTCTCAAAAACAAACCAAGGCTCGGACAAGGAAAACTATCAGTTACGGAAAGGATACAGAGAGGAACATCCAGGTTGTAAGTTGTAATCTATACACGCATTCTGAAACCTCGATAAGTATTGGAATATGCTCATTGCCCAAGCAAGACAAAGATAGGCCGTCAATAAGAAATAATGGAGAAAATCTAATTTGACGGGGAAAAAATCAACAAATTCATTTTCCAAGTTAAGGAAAAAAATTAACCACCCAACAGCCCCTCTCGACTTCATAACAATACGACAAACAGATTTTTCAGACCAAGGCCCCAAATCTACATTATGCTGAATGTGCAGCAAACGATATAAAAACCAACCGTTTAAGCAAACAACAAACCCTAAATCCAAGGAAGAAACGACTCCTATAATAGCTTTAAACCCTCGCGAACATCGTAATCGTCCAAACGAAGCACACAAAAAGAACCGTAAACCAATTCCATTTTGGAAAAAGAAGAAAAAAAAAAGAACTATCTAAATAAGAGAAGTGAAAAAGGAAAGAAAAGGAGTACCAGAAAGGAGGCGTTTCAGAAGTTGCAGTCTTCGAAGAAAGTTCAGGCAGAAAGCACTCATTTCCCCCGCTGTTGAAAATTACGATTCGACCCCTTCACTTTTCGTATTTGCAAGAACTGAGAAACAAACACGAGAAAGAGACGGTGACGGAGGTCCAATAGGAATAGCCGATGGAAGGAAGGGAGGAAACGCAGGGAGAGGAAGCTCAGGCTCGTCCTTCTCCGATAGGAAGCTAAATTTTGTTTTAGTTCCAACCTGTAGGAAATAAACACGAGACACCAACGATCACAGAGGTGTGACGTGTTTGTCCATCATTGGAGGAGAATGAGAACAAGTATGGAACTAAAAGCAGAAGAACATTGACGGGGTCGACGTCACGGTTGACGTGGCAAGACATTTGTGCGCGGTGGGAGGTTAGAGAAAAAGACGGGGGGCGTGATTTCGCGGGACCCGCGTATCAAGGAAGGAATTCCGTCATTTCTTTATTCTTGAAATTGTGAGGCCACAGTTTTATTTTCTTATTTAATTATTACTTTTTTTCCCAACCATTTTAATTTCTAAAAATAGAGAAAACTAATTTAGTCGTTTAGCCTGAAATGTAGGACAAAAAGCAATAAAATAAAATATTAATTATGTTTAAAAAATCATTTAATTTTTAAACATATTTTAAACAAATAAGTAAATTGTAATTAATATATAATATTAACGGTAACATCGACTTGTTCATAATTTAATTAACCATTGACGTAGTTTAATAGTTTGTTGTGTACTGGTTATAATTTTAAAGAGTTAGACCCTAAATAAATAGGCTTAAAAACTTGTTCTTCAACTTTTAATTTACTTTCTGCTCAGGGAGACAGACCATAAAATCTTCATCTTGCTTGAAAATTACCAAACCACGTTGCAAAATTTCAAGAGATCAGGACCAACATCAACTAAAATATGGTGGTATTCGTACGTCAAACACCACTGAATATCTAAATTCTAGTACATAAACCAACCAACTAAACCACAAGGTTACAATAGCAAAACTGAATGGGTAATCACTGGTCACCAGGAAGTGTCTTGATGATATCCGAATCACCTAACAAAAACAAACATCACGAGTAAAATCACACATTCATTCCCGTAGACTATGCAAAATGAGCCAAGAAATTCTGATTACCTGGGTCAACAATACTCAGACAAGATACCCGGTAGTACTTCCCGCATGCGGTACCCAGATCAACATTATCTGAAACCAAAAAGACCACAATCAACTTAGAAAAAGTGAAGTTTCTATATAAGAGAAAGTGGCCCATTTCAGATTAATACAACATGAGATATCAACCTCAAAGAACATTTGCGTGGTTGAACATCCTAAAATCCCCTACCATATCAACCAACTAAAACAGAGGCTAACCCACAAACAACTAAATCCTAAGAAGATGCTGGCTCATGTGACAAAGAGCCTTTTTTAAAAGAATAATTACAGTCAAAAGAAGCTCAACATGTAATTCCAATACCCCAAAAAAGTCAAAGGGTAAAAACTACAAGTAAAAAAGTTCAAAACCCCAGAACAAAGTACTTTCACAACAAATATTGTTCCAGTAATTCAATAGCCTAATACATCTGCAACCATAGTTAATTCTTCTGCTATCGATCTTTAAGTTGATTGTATGTACCAGAAAGATTGCCTAATTGAATCAATCGGCAGACCTAATTCTGTTATTAATTCATGCCTCGGTATCAGTGGCTGAAACGCAGAAGACAAGCAATGCAAATGAATGAATGATTACTCCAACAATATCTTCTTGGGGCTCTCTAAATCTATACTTTGTGTACATCAAAGAAGAAAAATACTTCACCTTCCGATCTATTGATAGGATTAAATCTACACCGTTCGTTATAAAGCTAGATGTTTTATTTTCTTTTGTGTTCGATCATGAAATGTTCAGCAACAAAGTGGGCATAGAAGGCATCCTTTCCTTCCATAACACAAAATTTTTATCTGTCTTTATTTTTTTCTGGTCTATATTTATGCTATAATAACATTAGATTAACCTCTAGAGTTTTTGGGTTCAATTTTATACATGAAAAGATTATATACTTTTTATTTTCTAAACTTGTTTGTGCTTATACATAAGATAGCATGGTAGTTGAAGATAAAAAGAACACTTCAAAAATGATAAATTAAAATGCAGTACAAGTTTGAAAAGGATCAAACATTTACCTTCAAGTACATTTTCATTTGCATTGGAGACTTGACATAAATATATCAACATATACAATATTTGGATACATATTCATAAATTCAGAAAACTACCAAATCATCATATTATCAACAAAAGGAAAACAGAGTTTTAGTTGTAGAAACAGCTGAGCTTACACAACCTCGGCAGTGGTTGCAAAAAATGTTATAATAATTTTATTATCACGATGACTAAGCCAGATATTCTTCAACAACAATAAATCCTCAAGCTACCACAAGTAGATATTTCATACAGTTAGAGAATCAAAATGGTTAGGATATTCGTTACGCCAAAAAAAACCCATATGTTTAAGCTATTATAGCAAGCTTCTGGATCGTTCTCTTCTGATTCTTTCAAACCTAAGGCACGCCTTTGTTAGAATAACCAAAAACATATATTCACAAACATAGATCCAGAACAATACAGTTTAGATGCATAAAGAACAAGCACATTATCGTGTAATATACAAAGAAAATTAGGGAAAAGAATAAACTGTTTGGAATTTGGTTCCAAGAGAGGTCTTACTTCCATTGAAGTGATGAACTCCAATTTTCGCAAGCATGGCATAGTATTCAATCTCGGACTTGCGCAGAGGCGGACAATTGTTTGAGATGATAATCAGCTTACCTGCGCCGATCAAAACCCATTTATTACTCTAAAAATTTCCGTCGCACGGAGAATAACAAAATCAAGCAAACACAAATATTCGAACACACAGAGCTGTACCCTTAGAGCTGCGTAGGGATTTGAGAACGGTCTTGTAGCCGAGAGTGTACTTGCCACTCTTCATAACCAAAGCTAGCCTATTGTTTATGCTCTCATGTGTCTTTTTCTGCAATTGTGATTAAAAAAACACAATGAAAAATAAGACGCAACGGATACGGAGGAACCTCCGTGGAGAAAAGGAGATGAAGTTTGTACCGTCTTCTTGGCGGACACCATTGCTGCTGCGAAGAAATAGAGCAAATGCCTGCCAAATCAGATGCAAAGAAAGAAAAGGATTGAAAGTTAGCTATGAGCTCGGATTTCAAAAATATTGAAGCGCAGACCTCCAGGGGTTTAAGAGTAGAAACTGATCTTACCGGGCGCTTAGGGTTTTCCAGATGAGCCGAGGCGCGGCCAAAAAGTAGACAAGAGGATCACAGAAGTTAGGGTTTTTGACAGATGAATAATTAATTTTTTCAGGAACTAAAATTTGTCCCTTGTAGTTTTAATTGAAATAATTTATCTATTTTACAAATAAATCCTCCGGTTAATTTATATTTCTATCGTAAATTGCTAAAAGCGAAAATGAATTTTAACAAAATAATAATAATATTTTATAAAGTTCTTATGAAAAATACTTTTAAAATAAAACAGTAATAAATTAATTTATTTAGTTAAATTTAATTATTTAATTTATTAAATATTTTTCTTTAAAATGCTATGATAATTTAAATATTGTTAAATGATATGATGATGATGATGATGATTATTATTATTATTATTATTATTAAAATTTGAAGTTCTCGTAATTAGAGGAAGATGGGCCAAATCAAATCAGGCTTCTAGTACGAGCCCAATGGGCTCTGGCCCAAATCATATATGAACCCAGAGCCCAATGGGCTCTGGCCCAAATCATGTATGAACCCGTCTTTTGAATTGCTTATAGACTCATTTATTTGGATTTTCTGACTTTCAGAATAATATAATGTTACAGTTAATTCCCAGTAAGATTAAAAAATGAAATTTGATTTCAATTAAAATATCATAACCCAATTTAGAAATGAAATATCCAGGAAGTAATCAATATTTAAACTTTAAAATTGTAATTACACTTTTTAATATGATATGTCTCTATTATTATATATTATATTAAACTCAAGTTGTAATCTCTATTAGATTATATAATCAGGTTGTACATATAACCCAACAGTCATTTAGAATTAATTAAAGCAAAAGTCAAAAAGTTCTTTGGATTTAATTAAGATAACATAGAGAAGAAATCAATTGCTGATTCTCTGCAGTTTCAGCCGTTGAACAGAACGAGTAAAAGTCCTGCAAAATTAAGTAATTCCCATTAATTATGTTTGAAAATATTCATTACGCAGAAATATGTATGTATACATATATATATATATATGTGTGTGTGAATATATTAAAAGTTAATGTAATTACCTCCATGGCAGATCAGTAGCAAGTAACCAGTCTCCTTCTCTATCTTGAAAAGTGAGTATGTAGGCAGTCGAATTTTCATGGCCTGTTAAAATTTAATTTTGTCAGAAAATAATTACACAAATTTGTTTGGGAAGAAAATGGAACTAAACAAATTAGACATACCAAACATGGTGAGCAACGCGACAGTGAGGGATTGAAAGGAGTTGAAGCGGGTGAGATCGATTTTTCTTGCTATTCCCTCTCCTTCCATCTTCACTTCACGACATTGAATTCGACGCTCTTC
>NW_019014646.1:274122-295637 GCF_000150535.2 Carica papaya
TGTTCGCGCATAAACATGCGCATTTAAGCATGCTAATAATTGCAAATAAAGCCAAACCTTGAAGAAAAAAATAAGAACCACGCACCTACAAGCCCATGAAAACATATATTGCATAAATGGTAAATATAATAAAGAGAAACAAATTTACATTTGTACAAGCAGTAAAATAATACTTTGAATAGTTGAAAAACACAAAGCAATTAACTATCAAGAAACATAATTGTGCATTCATAGAATCAAGATATGTCGCTTGTAAAAACCTATATAAATTCCTATAAGAGAGTAAACTGTTACCATAAAGAGTGAAGATCCTTGCTTAATTAGCTTCAATCTTCCACTAATTCTCTCAGAAGCGAACTGAGTTGGATGAATTGTGACATTATCCTTCGAATACAGCACCTCTGCACCTTCCGGTTCGCTCGACGAGCTCTTCCTGTCACTATCGCAACGCATCATGCTCGCCGATCCCTACTTATTACAAAATTACAACAAACAGAAAACCTAAAATTAAAAATAAAGAAATCAGAGACAAATAGCCAATGAAATGGAGCTCATCATACGACAAAGAAGTTGGAGTCCTTGTTAAGATACGAACTGAATTGTTAATATACGATTGAATGCGACCAAGAGGTTGTAAAGAAAAAAAACGAGAGTGTTGAATGAAGCTTGAATTGCTTACTTGCTGTTGAGAGGCCGCGTAGTCGGCATCGTCTGATAAATCGTGTAGCTCTGTTTCTTGCATGGTGCTTGATAAAGATTGAGATAGAGAATGAGAGACAGAGAAGACTAATTGATTTTACTTTTATTTCCTTCGACGGGAAGGAAGTAGGAGAGAGAAATGGTTAAGGAAGAAGGAGAAGGAAAGCGTTACCGGGAGAGATCTTGGATTCTCGGGTCATTTGACTCGTGGGGCAGTTAGCCTCCAGTTTCATCCTCTTTTATGTTTCTTTTTTCTTTTTTTTTTTTCAAAATTCTCTCAAATGTTATTTTTTTAATTATTATTAATAAATATTATATTAAAAATCATATATTTAAATAAATTATTCGTATATTCTCTCACGTAAATAAAAATTACGTAAATTAAAATGATTAATTATTTTTAATTCGCATTGAAAATAAATATTATTATGTTTGCCGTGTTTATTAATTATTATTAATATAAGATATTTTGCATAAATAAATAAAGAATAATATTAGATAAATTAAATACTAATAACTATATGTGTGGTATATTAATACTTTAAAAATAATAATTTAAATAATAAAAAATTAGTTGCTTGTAATAATATTATATAATATAAGAAGAGGTACACCAAAAATCACGTGTTGGGAAAAATTTGTTTTTAAAATAAGAGAGGTACTAGTAGGTTAGTTGTTCTATTAATATAATTTTATATTATAATTAAAATGCTCATTATTTTTAAGGAAATATTTTATTGTAAGATTTTATGAAAAATATAATTTAATGTACCAAAATTTGTAGAAGTTTATGAATTTTATATAATATTAGGCTTAAATCTAATTTTTAATTAATAATAATTTGTATTAATATCTGGTGCGCTGGTACCGGATCCATCCATTAAAAAATTAACCAAAATAGAGGGGAGAAAAATCTAAAAAAGAAAAGAAACAAATCATGAAGCCATTAATATCTGATAATGTGGGACCGAGCACTATGTGGACCCTCACTTCTATAAATCATGCCACTTGTTTCTGCACCAAACCATTCTTGGGCTTCTGCCACTCGCGTAACAGCTATTGGTTTTCTCTCTTCCTACTCCTTTTATTACTACTCTCCTCATTCAAAAGAGCGAGCGAGTGAGAGAGAGAAAGCTGCTAACGGGGATTGGGCATGGCTCCGGTGAAGGAAGGAGAGTTACCAGTGACCGATCCGTCGACGAGAATGAAAGAACAGAGTCAACGCGACTACAAGGCCACGGCCATGACGAAGAGAGGAGTCTATGCTGCCGTCTCTTATATGGTCTGCGCTGGTAAATGATGCTCTCGCTGCTTTTTTTTTTTCTTTTTGTGGAAATTTGAATTTCTGTTACGTATTTGATCCTTTAGGTTGATTTGTCTCGTGTGATAGCCTGTCCTGCTCTCTGCGTCATGGAATCGACTCTGTTTTTTTTTTCTTCTTAATTTCTTTCCTTTTACTTTTTGGTTAGAACCGGGAATGGGGCGTCGAGAGGGATTGTTTTGATAACTATACTTTTTCGTTTTTTCTTAACTTTCTGTTTGCTTACCGATAAAATATTGTACATAGGAAACATTCCTTTTACAATTTTTACGCTCCTCATAGAATTTGTCTTATATAAGACATCAGATGCGTAAAGGTGGATGTGTTAAATTTAGCTTGTTTACTTGTTTTACGGGATTCAATGATAAAATAGAAATGGATGAGTTGCATGGTTTAATTGTGCATATATGCTTTGTCTGTGGATGTGTTTGTGTAAGTAAGATCTATGCATATTGTGGTAAGAGAAATACACGAATTACGGGTTTCAAAAGATAATTTGGTTATCATTGAAGGCACACAAAAATTTTATGGAGTAATTATTAACCTCAAAAAGTGTTCTTCCGCCCAGGCAATGTGGTGGTCCTAGGAGTACGGCATTTTTTGACATTACCTAAAGGACACAAATAGTGGAGATTTGATAAAGCCATAAAGGTGAGTGTGGAAGAGGCCCGCAATAAGAACTATCTAAAGGACACGAATAGTGAATGCTATTCAATGGCAGTTTTAATCTTACTTATTGAAATTTTAAAACAGGTTAGGATTAGGAAAAAAAAGAGCAAGAACGCAAAGGTTTTGAATCCTTTGACTAAGAACTATATCCGGCATAAACTATTTGGAACTTCAATGTTAAACTCATACCGACATTTAGGTAATGATATGTAACACTCTTTATTTGAATCAACAAAGCCATTTGGACACAGGAAAACACTGCATGTAGGTCAAAGTTGGTGTCAGGAGCCTAAGACATAGCCCTTGACCATAAGAGCGTAGTCCTTCTAAATGAAAAGAACATGGGGTTACAGAAGAGAGAATAAGAGAGAACAGAATTAGAGGAAAAAGAGATTACTATAGAGAAGAATAGAGAGAATAGAGTGAAGAAATCACTGAAAGAATCAGTGAATTTCATTTTGATTTTTGTGATATTTTTTCCATATCTGTACTATAATAGTACAGTGCTATTTGTACCCTGAATACTGACGACTATTAAAGTAACAGAAAGGATTCAATAACAAAATAACCGAATTGTAACCCCAGCTGGCAGAAATGGAAATAACAATAAGGAAAATACTAGTAGCTGGGTCAATACGCCTAACCTGTCTTGCTATTCAGTTACTCATTTTACCCGTAGCTTTTCTGGAGTAAACGAGCAGCGGCTTGCTTCTGTTCTGCCAACCAATTGGCCCATGATCTGGATCGGTCCTTACAGTTTGATCCATGAGATCATATGAAAGAGTGGAAATTATAATACCGTGGTTATGGAAAGTGTCTTCTATTCATAATTTCATTGTCTATTTTTCCTAGTTTTCAGGATTTCTGAACATTTATATGAGGATTTGGAGTCATAGAGAAGGTGAAATAATTATTATGTAATTGAATTACAGTAGAGCTCAGTGCTTGTCTCATTATATATGCTTGACTTGTGAACTCGACGTGAAAAAGCTAGGTTAATGTTTCATTATTCAAGATTTTGCTATTTTCCTCATGATGTATTTTCCATGAATTTATAAACATTCATTTTGCAGCTTGTAGTAATGCTTTATATAATTTTGCAGTTCTGTTGGTAATGTTCAACAAAGCAGCTCTTTCTTCTTACAGTTTCCCAAGTGCAAATATTATCACTCTTTCTCAGGTAGCTGAAATACTTTTGCAGACTAGTTCATAAATTCTTGATCATGAAAACCCTTCTTTGTTTGCTCTAGCAAGATTTACTGATATAGCTCGATAGAAATTTGTTTTTACGTTGCTGAATGACACTTTAGTTTGTGCAAAAAATGAATTTGTCCTAGTGCAATTCTTCCAGGATGGTGTAAAACATTAGCATAGAAATTCCTTGCGCACTATATTTATGGAACCAAAAGTGATTTGGTCTTCAGGGGACCAATTACTAAAATAATCTCCATTAAATCCTCAAAATGGGATGCTCCAGTCCATTTTATATTTTTGCACCCATGTACTTCGGCAGTGTTTAACCGGTCCATGCATTGAGTGACAACAATCTAATATTTGTTCTGTCTTTTTATCCATCTACAATCTAATAATTGTTCAGTTCAGCCTATCCCCAAAAAATGATGCAGATGAGTAAATTTCATTCAATTTGGTTTATAATTATTCGTATTTTTTGATTTGGAGCATTTTATATCTTATACGTATTCCAGATGCTCTGTTCCTGTACAATCCTGTATGCAATGAAATACTGGAAGATCATTTTTTTTACATCCAACGAACCGCTGAGTGCCAGTAATAATCCAGTTACCCTTGTACCATCTAAAACGTTGATTCACGCCCTCCCGATGGCCTTTTCATATTTGCTTTACATGGTATGTATTTAATGACACAAGTAATCACATACTTTCCCACTAGAAACCTTAAAGCTTTCATATATGAATTTGTAATCTTTCATCTGGGTAAAGCTGGTCACAATGGAGTCTGTCCGTGGCATAAGTGTTCCCATGTACACCACCCTCCGGAGGACTACTATTGTTTTTACTATGATTGCGGAGTATCTTTTGAGTGGGCAGAAGTATTCACCTCCTGTTGTTGGCAGGTACACAACCTGATGTTATTTTATATTCCTCTGGTTGTGTCAATAGTTATTTGGAAGCAGAAAAATGGGTTTTGATTTCATCGTGGATGCATGAAAGCCAATGTGCATGGCCTAAAAGCTTGATCAAACAGGTATTGCATATTGCAATTAGCCTGTTAATGAAGTAACTTTTCAAGACATTCTCAGTAGTCCAGGGGTCCAAAAGATTGTTGGATGTGGATATATTGGAGTATTTAATGCACTTCATTTCTCAATAAAATTGATGAGTATCTGAATCATCCTATGTGCACTGAGAAAAAAGCTTGACATATATATCTTCTAATTTCATATCTTTGATATATTTAAAAGCATGTGATGTAGCCTTTCCTGCTGCTGATGCCTTTCCTAGTGGAACTAATACAAGGATTTCCTCAGTGTTGGAATAATAATACTTGGTGCACTCATTGCTGGAGCTGGAGACTTGGCATTTGACATTTATGGCTATGGTGTTGTTTTCATTGCAAATATATGTACAGCAATGTATCTTGCTTCTATTGCTCGTATTGGTAATATATCACCCGTATGGCTTTTAGGTGTTACCTATCATAGTAACTGGAAATTCTTATTATTTATGTCTGACGTAATTTTAACATTTCAGGTAAATCGAGTGGCCTCAATAGTTTTGGTCTTATGTGGTGCAATGGTATGATAAGAGGACTAAAGTAATTGTTGTTGACTAATTATCCACTACTTTTAGAGAGAGAAGAACTGCATTGGGCTCCTCTAAACCAACTATTTTATCCTCCTGATATTTTCAGGAATAATATGTGCACCAGTTTTGTTGTTTTGGACATCAATCAGAGGTGATATAGAAGCAACACTAAACTTCCCACATCTATTCTCCCCAGGCTTTCAGGTGCTTTCTTTTCACAAGGACTTCTATTATCCTTAAGCTTTTAAACTTTTAAGGTACCTTTTCTTTTTGGTTGTTACTTTCTGTCAAATATAATTCTTTTAGTCTTTAGCCAATTTCACCATGCTAAAACAAATTAGCACTCTATTTTCTCAAAAGTTCTCATATCTAGTTGCTTGTGCAAGTAGATCACTTTCCCTACTAGAATTGAATAGTTGATAACTGTGCAGTTGCTCTTGTTTTTTCTATTACTAAAAAATGTTTTTCTGTAATTTCCTCCATTATCTTCAATAGGAGGGCAACTGTTCTTATGATGATAACACATATTTTTGTATCTTCTTTAAAGAGAAAGGAAAGCAGCAATCTTTTGTTGATTCGCTCTGCTAACAAATAATGAAATCAAGATGGTGTCTAAGTCCATTGTATGCATTTTTTTATATTTATGATTTAACCTTTTCGGTTATTTCATTTTAAGCTGAACTGTCCTTTTTTATATGCATGTTTTCTGATTGTGAGTTGTTAATGTATTGTTAACATATCCCCGTAGAAATTTCACTCTGACAATAGGAAATGTTCTGAAGTATCTCCATTTGCTTCGATTTGTTTAAACACTATTTACTCCATTACAGGTCTACCATAATGGAGGCTGGGAAGGACCAACTCGATTATAGTCCTGCCTTCAGCACTTTTGCACCAGAACATAACTTCCCTTGTTATTTCTCTAATTGTACTTTACTTGGTCAAAATCATCTTATAGTTCCTTTTAAGGTTTTCTAAATATTCGAAAATAATGATAATGTCATGGCACGAAAAAACAGCAAATTTACTAGTTTGTTATTTTTTAAGTTAATATTTGCATTTTAAGTCTTTCTTTTCTTTTCTAGTTGTCATCAGCTTGTGGGCATCAATATGTGATTAAATATGTACACAAATGTTATGAAATCTCTGCCATTAGTAATTGATTTACTGATCTAATGAGAATCCGCTCTGCGATGTGCTTGCAGATTGTGATGCTTTTTTCCTGTATCATGGCTTTCTTGATAAACTATTATGTATTCTTGAATACAACACTCAATTCAGCTCTGACGCAGACAATCTGTGGTAATCTGAAGGTAAACAGAACTCTCACAACGCAGATCTATTTGCTTAAAGCTGCTGTTACACCTGCTCTGGTTAATATATTATCGTTGCAGTTTTCTCTTTGAATTTTGTCCATGGGATCTTTCTCGAACATCTTTCATAATTAATTTATAAATAATCACTTGAGTCATGTTCCATTAGTATTAGTTTTAGAAAAAATTGATTCAGTTTCATTAGTGAACATATAAGAATGACAGAAGTATGGTATTTGAATGTTGAATAGTTTTAGAAAAAAATAGATTCAAATTTCATTAGTGAACATATAAGAATAACAAAAGTATGGTATTTGAATGTTGAATATTGTTAGATTTATATTAATTAGTCTGAGGTAACTTGAATATGTGCCTGTTTAACACTTAGCAGCCAAACCAGCTTGTACATAAAGGACTTATTTATGTATAAATAATTGTTTATATTTCACTCTGGGCAAGTTTTTAGAAAATTTTGTTTCTATTATTAAATATTAACTTTATGTTTATGCTCAATGAACCACTCCTTGTTGTGATGGACTTAGAAAAATTTTGCCTCAATTTGGATCACGAAAATCTAGAAATTTCCCACAAGTCAAATGCCTTCGATCATAAAAGGAAAGTGGTTGTATGGCAACTAGCTAACTTGGCAAGCTAATTTACCATCCGATCTTATTTAGAAGAATTCAAATGGTTGAACTGCAAGTTATAATAGTTAATTAAGGATGGTTGAAATCTTAACCTATTGAAAAGGTCCAACTTTAATATTTAATACATTAAAACCTTTTACGTGCAATCTAACCTCATT
Organism: Carica papaya; assembly: GCF_000150535.2. The sequence continues at coordinate 281,716 of NW_019014646.1, forward strand.
AAGTTTGAGGGGTTCTTTGCAATTTAATTCACAATCTAATTTTTTTCAATTCAGCACCAATGCATACTTGTTAAAGTCATGTGGTTCCATTACAGGACCTTCTTACCATTGCACTTGGCTGGCTAATATTTGGTGGGCTTCCATTTGATTGGGTGAGCATCAACCTCTCTGATTCTTAACCTTTTTTTGCAACGATACTAACTAAAAGTTTGATTTCAGCTTACCTTCCGTTGTTGATTACTGTTTGCTTTCAGTTGAATGTTGTTGGTCAATCACTTAGTTTCTTTGGATCCTGTTTATATGCGTACTGTAAACTCCGAGGGAAATAGTGCCGAAGGCACTGCATGGGGGCTCTATACCGGAGGTACTACTGAAATGGCACTCCCGCTGCTGCCCAATTTTGATTCTACAGTAACAAATACCAGAGATCGTAGATTCATCTCTTCTCTTGTTTATTTAAATAGAAATTCTTGTTTGATAAAAGAAGAAGAAAAAAAAAAGAAAAGGAAAGTGGAATATCAGGCTAAAAGAAAACCAAATCAATGACAAAGGAAACAAACATTTGATAATAACGCAAGTTTAAAGCATTGTACTCTTTGAGCGTTAGGCCTGGGCCTGGCTATGAAAGGAAAATGGAAGATCAGGCGAAAAGAAAATCAAAGCAATGATAAAGGAAACAAAAAGTTGGTAACAACCCAAGTTTAAAGCATCGTACTCTTTGAGCTTTAGGCCTGGGCTTGTCTACCCTTCGTGCGTAGTAATTTTGGGCCATTGCCGGCGTCCTGAAACTCCTAGCCATGCGCAGTTTCATATTCTGGTGATGTTTTCACCCGGAAGTCGGAAATGGTTTGGGCGATGGAATGGTGTAGAGAAAAAACGGGATCATTCACTTGGAAATTTGTCAATCTGGCAGGCTTTTGCTAAACGAAAACATCGTGAATTACATATGCATTCACGTTCTCGATCAATTATATGGCACTTCTAGGAGCAAAGGTAAGTAAGAAGACTTTATGACCGTAATTACTCCTATGTGAATATATATATATATACTCGTGTTACTGGATTTCATATATGTACTTCATGAGGACTGAACTGTGATTTCTTTTTCTTTTTCTCTTTTGAGGGGGTTAACTCGGGCCTGCCTTTTTAAAATGTTAGTGGGCTTGTGGAAATGGAAGAACAGAATAGAGAACGACGGAAAAAAAGAAAGAACGAAGTAGTCTGGCTGAAGCGAACTTGTGAAGTAGCCTACCAAAACAACCAAGTTAAAGATACTTGCAGGAAATTCCAGGTTGGAATGGATAGCGACTTCAAACATCTTAATTCAAAGAAACCAGTTTGAACTCTTTGGAAATTTTCAAAACCTTTTTTTTTTCCCTGATTGAGCCAAGAATAAAAATGCCGAAATAAAATTTTCATCCGCCTGAATCCTTCAATTTTCTTATAGATTGCCTGTTATTTTTATTATTATTTTTTTTTATCATCTCGATTACAGAAAGTTACAGTCAAACTTTAAAATCTTCAAGGCTAAGTTTTTCTTTTGATTGATGTGTGGGTACAGAGGCTTGAAAATGATAGTTTGATAGTTGATAAAAAGGCGTATATCAGCAGAGCCAATAGATACCATACTTCCCTCGTAAAGAGTTGATATTATATCATTTCTACATGAAAAGAAACAAATGCATGCATACCCACCACACCACACTATACAAACACATTAATGAAGATCAGTGCATGCCTGAGTCCCACTTCTAATAAAGCTTACTTTGCGGCTCCCCACGTTTAAACTGCATGTATATGATATCCTCGCACAATACATACATACATACATACATACATGTTTATCATAAATATGCACAACCTATATTTTTTTTATATACGAATATGGCTTTTAGGGTCCCTTTTTATGCAAATATTTTGAATTACAAGTCTTGAGTTCCAGACTATTCTGCGAGTTTTTTTTTTTTTTTTTGGTGTATTCGGGATTGAGGTTGAGAGAGATTATAATCTCAAAATTTCTTCACAGAGGCGTTCATTCCTCAAAATGAGTTAGATTAATCGAACTATGAATTGTTTGTCATTTATGTTTTTACTTCAAATTTACCTGCTAATTTATCACATCACACACCACCATGTTTTTTTTTGGGAGATAAATTTATAATATAGTTGATGTTCCAGATTAATTAATACATGGGTTACATATATGGGTATATATGCACGTATATATAAGCTATAATGTTTAAATATAAAGGTTAATCATTTGACTGACATTTGCCTTCATATATATATATATAAGAACTTTGCCTTCCCCCAGGCCCCTCATCCTCATCTTGGCTTTTACAATAGATCAGATCAGCTTTCTTGTGCTTCAAATTAATGTGCATGAGAGACCTCCTCTCTCTGAAGAACTTTATAAGGGGAGGGTCCAATTCTCTGGTTACTGTTTTATTCAAAGCCTTAGCATGCTCCCATAACACTTCCTGACATTTGAGACATTATTAATTATTATGTATCTCCACTGTATTTAACTATTTGTATCCGTAAATTAAAATAACACCGTTCTCTAGTCATATATATATATATATATTTATATATATGTATATTATATCATGTAGGTTTTATGGATGCCCCGGCGGGTGACTAGTTGAGCTTCGGGTGTCCTAGCACCTCCCGAAAAAGGTGAATCCATGTCCCATTTGTTGTTCCATCCTTTTACAAAGATTAAAACAAAATATATTCTTATATATATATATATATTAATCTCTCTTATTGCTGAGGGAAATATTTAATTATTTTGGGAAGCTTTCTAGGAGAGTTTGCCTGCATGTGTGGACATAGAAATCCCATATACACATATAGGCACATAATGAAAATATATATATATATATATATATTAGACATAATTACAAACATATATATAGAAATGGGGGGTAAAAAAAAAAGGGATCGAGCTCATTGTAATTAGCAGCCGGAGTTCGTGGAAAGGGAGGGTGTCTTTGTTGTCTCCACAAGGTGACAAGGGAGTTTGACCTTATTGCCATACATGATTGAAACATATACCCATCAACGCCACATTCAATTTCAAAACCTTCAACTTTGCTTCAATGAATGTCTTTCTCTTCAACTAATTTCTCTTTAATCCCTATTTTTCTTTCTTTTTTTTTTATGTATGTGTGCATATATTTATATATTACTTCGAACTCTTATTGCAAAACTCTAACACAAATGCTTTGTCAATATATATGTTACTAAACATTTAACAAATTTTTTTTTTAGTAATAACATTATTACTCAATAACTATGTAAACAATATATTTAATATTCACAACACAAAATACTAATGGTGCCAAACATGTAGTACAATAATATGCTATGATAATCTATTTCTACTCATCCAAAATAAGATTGAAAAAAAAAAAAGAAAAAAATGAAATTGCCCATTCAAATATTCTTTTGAAAGGTGGTGTTAAAGGTTAGGAAAGTATGTTTGTTTTGGTAGTAAAACAAAGGCAAACATATATGGCCCATAAAAGCATAAAGAAACCTAAGTACATTTGAGTAGAAAACATTCATGCCCTCTTTGTCCATCTCTTTAATCAAAACCCTCTCTCTCTCTCTCTCTCACTCTCTCTCTCTCTCTCTTAAAGTTGAAATTTATGTTCCCAATTCCCATTAAGTTTGTCTCTAATTATAAACTAAATTGACACACAAAATAAATATTTGATGTGGGTGATGGTCATTGGTAACTTTTAGTGAGATATTATGTTGTTGGGATTTTGTTTCTATAAAAAAAAAAAAAAGAAAAAAAAAACCCATCACTTGGAATAAAAAGATATGAAATTAGAGAAGAAAACACTTAATATAAGAATAAGAAGAAGTAAAAAGGTCATAGGATCTGGTGATGAATTCAGAAAGAATGGTTTTAAGGCGTGAGGGAATCTGTTTTGGTTGGAGGCACGCCCAAAATCATGAGTGAGAAAGAAGAGAGAGAGAGAGAGAGAGAGAGCTTTTTATTAAGTAAAAAAGGCTCTTTAATTTTACATTTCCCAAAAAAAAAAAAAAAAAACTTTCATTTCAAACACAAAACCAACCAGAGGAATTGCACAAGAGAAAAAGAGAGTAATCGACGCCGTATGCATTCCAATATGTATATATATATTTATTCTTATATGAAAAGGAGAAAAGAGAGTGATTAAGCAAAACCCAAGAAGTGTGTTCCCTTGTGCAGGCCCAAGGCAGTGCTCCTTTAGCGCCGGTGTCTGCGCTCTACCTTGTTTTATATATATATACACACACACACACACTTTTGCCTCTCCATCTTATGTCAATATGCCTGCGTGTGTATACATGTAGCTTTTTGCTAATTGCTATGCGTGTTAATTGTGCGTGAGGGGAGAGAATAAAGGATAAACTCTGCACGTAAAACCTTCTTTCTCAGACAAACAATCACTTTGGCCTTTGCTGACATTCTGCTCTCATGTTTCCAATATTAAACCAAACAAAAAACTTCACCATCATCTTGTATATGTGAATTTAGTATATAAGACATTGTATTAATTTATACCCAAATCGATATTAAGTAAAGAAGAAGAAGAAGAAGAAGAAGAAGAAAAAAAAAACAAAAATGGGTGGGTGTATGTATCACATAAAGCCAACTGTCTCATTCTGTAGAAAAAGTGGGGGTTGGAATGAATCATCGTATCATCAACACACGAATAATTATATATATACATGAACAAGTAGGTGGGTTTAAATCGTAATAATCATTCTGATTATTATAAAATATGTTGTTAGAAAAAAGTTTTTCAAAATTTCAAGAAATTGATTTAAAAAATTATGTATGGGAGAGAGGAAAAGGATTAAATGAGAAGGAATTGTTTGGGAAAGTTGGGAGAGAATATTTGAGATGCATGCGCAAGAAGAGGGGAAAGGGGAAATTGAATTGAGTACAAAGTAAGCATCATGACACCCCCCCCAAACAAACAAACAAACAAACACACACAAAAAAAAAACCCTAAAAAGTAAGTTGACATCATTCCACTCACCTTCTTCACCATCTCATCCCGAGGCCATTCTCACCCCTCTATACATTCCCCTCCACCCTCTCTTCGTCTTCCCTCCCCACCCCAACTCTTCTTATCTCTCATCTCGATCTTAACCTGCAAGATCATCATCGCTCTCTCTTCAGATCGCCACGATCGCTCCTCCTCCTCCTCCTCCTCCTTAACTATTAGCTTCTTCTTTTTATTTTGCTTTGATCGATTCATTACATCTACACACGCATATATATATATATATATAATCTGTATGGATGCATTTCATCGTAATACTCGTTGAACCCTAAATGGGTCTATCCTGTAAGTTTTGAGCTTAATGATATATATGCATGCTTAACATCTACATATGTATTTGTGGGGTTTCTGGATTTCAAGCAGATGGATATTCTTGTAGATGAATTTGGAACGGTAAGAATCCGTATATAGATATGTTTATATGTGTATACATATATATGGATTTTTAAGGGAAAAAAAAAAAAAAAAGAATTACTTGTTGATATTATTCAAGGATCGGGAATCGTATTTTGGAGATCCCACTTGAAGTATTATTGTTTCCGACTACCATGACCATACCTCTTACATAATATAGGAGAATATATATGTAAATATGCACGAGGGGGAGGGGGGGTTCAGCATAAAAAGATCATGGAGTTTCAGTGTCCTTTTGGTGCATTCATGGGACCATATAAAGCAATAATCCTTTATTCTACCCAGTACTTTCTCCTTTTTTTTAAGTTGGAAAGTGCTGCCTGCAGTAATCTTGCTGCCTTATAACTTGTACCTATACCTATATAATTAACTTTTCCTTTTTTTTTTTTTTTTTTTTCCGGTTTTGTGTGAGGTATGTATATATATATATATATATGCGTGTTTATATATATGTATAGATGGAGTTTGCCGGTTGATTGGGAAGCAAAGAAAGCGATGTTGGTGAGGTTCAATCTGAAGACAGATTTACATGAGATGCGATTGTAATTCGATCTCAGAATGAGCCGCGCCAATATCACTTTCCTATGATTTTTTACTTTCCCACCTTCAATTTATTTTCATCATCAACAACATAACTGGTAATTACTGTTACATTGTATTTGCCATTACTCTCTCAGTTTAATATGATCTTATACCTATATACATATATATATCTATCTAGAAATTCTATAGAGAGAAAAATATGAATTAACTATTTATAACATTCATGTTTTACTTGCATCTATATATATATATATATATATATATATATTCTTTGTTCATAGACGTGTGCTGAAATTTGATGATGATCTTGCTGTATATTAATATATATATATATATATGTATAGAATATTAGTTAATACCCAGAAGCTTATAACAGAGGCAGATAAGGAAAAAGATAATTAAATAATTATATACTCTTGACATGTCCTTCATTACCAACTGACAAATGTTTCTTTGCGGTTCTTCTCTGCAGCCTCTACAGTCTAAATTAACTGTTTGTTGCTGTTTCGCCATGCAATCAAGCAGCTTTTTCTCCTGCAGCATGCCCAGGTGTGTATCTATATATTATATATTATATTATATATGCATTCCTATGTATATGCTAATAAAGTAATTATAACATTAATTATATAAAACTGATATCATTGCATTTTCTATTTGAATATGTAGTCTTAACTAAATATATTCCTCTAGTTACTACATATATATAGATATATATATCATTGCAATGAACCTAGAGACAGTTTAGCTATAAATATATATGTATATATACACACACTTTTATATGGGTGTATGTGTGTCTATCAATTAGGAGTGAATTTAAGAGATCAAAATGATGCTTGAAACCTTTTTACCCGTGATTGGTGGTGATGCCCAGGGCGGCTTTTCCATTTCTTTACATCATGCCCTTTACAGGGACCCTTCCTCTACTTCAAATCTTCCTAATTGATAAAAAAACCAGATATACGTGTATATACATACATGTATTAAACTGGTACGTATACATTTATATATATATATATATGTACTGCTTTTTATTAATTATTATCATCATTAATAGGCGTGCTTGGTACATTATTACTCCAATTAAGCAGGCATTTTTACAACTACAGGTTCTTAGTTTGTATACGTGTATAATATATATATATATATATATATATATGCATATACATACAATCATATCTAGAGAGAGGGGCTCTAGCTAGCTAGCTAGTAAATAACTCCTCCATTTTAGCCAAATTAAGCAGGATGATGCTGGTAATTTCTAAATGACAAATGAAATTTGGAATATAAATTTGGAATATGATACATAAGATTGAGATATATATATATATATACTTAATGCTTGAATTATTGAATATATTTTTTGGTTAATTTGTAGTTAAAAATGCAGATAGATTAACTTAATGCCCTTAAAATCTAACATAACCCTTATATTAAGTATATATATAATCATATCCTTAAATTTTGGAGCAGATCATGTCAAGAGTTATTATCTGAAGAATACTAATGTTTTAGTAATCTTATCAATGGTTTCCCATTTTTTCAAAAGCAGAAGTCTGATCATGAGTTTACAAGCTTCACCTATTATGTAAAGATATTTCTTTCCTCTGGTAGCTTAATTTATGGTTGCTCACTTATTTATATATATATATATGTGTATATATATATATAATCTGTATGTGTTCATAGACATGAAACAGATTCTACATGACAAGAGACTGTCGTATATACACAGTAATGAGCACGTGAACTAAGGTAGCTGGCTTTGATCATATGAATTTCTAATAATTATAATGACAGTATTAAGGTTTTGAAAATCAATTTGTTGGGCCTAAAAATTTTCAGAATAATACAGATAGATATGAACACGGCCACCATATTCTCTCTAGAAAAGTTTCTGGTATCAGAACTTGATACCAATCTTATAATATGAAAGTTCACTGTGCCTTTTTGAGCCCTTTGTTTTTTCTCCGTCTTTTTTTTCTTCTTTTTTGCAGAATAAGTTTAAAGCAAAGACTAGATGCTACTATGATTACTTGCAATATAAATAAAGCTTTTCTTTTTTGACGATGCAACAAAAGATGATATTTGGAATAATTTGACGTCAAATGGCATTTCTCTGAGTTGAAAGGTTCACTTTCTTGCCAGAAAATGATTTGCAGGATAAGCTTTAAAGCAAAGATGATATTATAATGTCGTTTAACCCATTTAAAACTGATAATAATGGTGTGAGACCATCTTAAATAGACCCTCGATGTAAAGAATTACGGATTCGTAAGTTTATCCAATTCAAAGTGAAATTCTGATGCTCACGAAATCTTCAGTTAAATTGCTGCTTGCAGCTAGATTAATTCTTGATGAGATTCGAGCTTGAATGGAATGTGACATAACTATTCTTAATCTCTGAGATGTTTTATGCTCTCTGTATTAAGTTATAAGCATTGCCTTTTCCTTTTATCCTTGCAGAATGTGGAGCTTCTGATTTTATCGGGAACATGTCAGCTCATCAAGTTCATCCCAAGCCTAAAAGAATTTACATCAAATTTACTTACATCGTTTCATCAATGTATATATCTTCCTCCACAAAAAGATGAATTCCGATTTACTTCAAAGAATTTTGAAAATAAGAAGAGTTCTGACAATCAAATTTCTCAAACTAGCAAAGAAATTGACATTGCCTTGCTTTGCTCATTTTTTTAGCTACATGAAAAGCTCTTTTTTGCTAGTATGAAATCAATATATTGTAGTACACAAACATAACTTTGGATTCCGGCTAGATGATCACCTGGTCCCCTTAATTTAGGGGCATTAACTTCGCATCAGAATCTCAATACCCACAAGTTATCGAAGAAGTTCTAGTCAGTCACATAAAAAAAAATAACTTCTGAAATATTCGTTACGAGAGCACAACAGATGTAGAATGCATGCTGAAAATGTATAACAGTCACAAGAAAAAGAAAACGAATACAACAATCCTCAAAACTCAAAGCAACTGGCATTTAGGATAACAATATTGGAAATGAGAGGTTTGTAATTACATGTACCTCAATTACAGCACAAGCAATTGGCAAGGGAACACTCCATAATAATGGTTAGCTCTCTAATGTAAGGTCTTTACTCAGAAAGGATATGGATGCAGTACCTTTCCTCTTTCCATTACCCTTTTGCCTCTACCAAACCTTAAAAACACCCAAAAAAGTATAGTGTACTACAAGCTTTAAAAGAGGAAAGTAGTTCACCCTCTGTTTCATTTTATCACGGAGCCAATCGATGAGAGGAATTGCCCGGCCATCATCTGCAGCGCTGCTTCCCAGTGTTCAACGGAGAATCTCTCACATTCTTGGATTGGCTGTGGGCAAGATGTTGAGTTCCATCAGTCTTTTTCTTGCGTCTCCCTTGTTGGGATATTCGAGAATGGTAACATAAGATGGCAAGGTCATTAAGATCTTGCAAAGGAGTGAGAACTTTTACGACTTCATCCATGGTAGGGCGAGATTTTGGATCTCTACCAAGGCAACTGTAAGCTAGTTGGGAAACCTTCTGCACACCTTTAAGTGAGTAATGTAGCTCCAAGCGAGGATCCACTAGTTGGTAAAGCTTTCGCTTGTCAGCCAAATATGGCCGGGCCCATGCAACCAGATTTTGCTCCCCACTAGGCCGCTTCTTGTCCATTGATCTTCTTCCTGTTAAAATCTCAAGTAGCACAACACCGAAACTGTACACATCGCTCTTGGATGTCAAGTGACCTTTGGAAAAAGGAGCCAAATATTGTTTGTGTTACAAAGAGGACCTTATTGAAACTGAAACTACTTCCAATTACCAGATAGAATTCAGGTTTCAAAAGTGCACACTAACAAATTATGGGATGCCAATGAATGTTCTGAAAATTAAGATATTTTCAAATTTTCATAATGTGAAACCCATCGTTGCAAATATGGAAGGGCACTCTTATGTGATACTGCAATATTGGAATTTTAAAATATAAAATATTCAATTTTTCTCCTCCGAAATTGCTTCAAATTGTACCTTACCTATCAGATGTTTAAATATAAATGTAGTATATAGTCGAAAATATATCGAGGAATTAAATGCTAATATGTAAATGATATATTGGATTATTTACTATTAGTTTAAGTTTTGAAGTAATTAGCTACAAGCAATTATCTAACAAGTATTCAATCCATCCATTTCACAATATCATACTTTTTTATTTGGTGCATAAAGATTCTAAGATGCTTATGCCATGTTATATGAATCTTTCACAACTTGCTTACCTGTCATAACATATTCGGGGGCGGCATAGCCATATGTTCCAACAACCCTGGTAGAAACATGTGTCTTGTCTCCTCGAGGGCCAGCTTTCGCCAGACCAAAATCTGACAGCTTTGCATTATATTCCTGCAAAAGAATTCTGGTATCAACAATTTTGTTAAAGGACTCTACTTGAATGTTATAAACCACATACCGAGTCGAGCAAAATGTTGGATGTTTTGAAATCTCTGTAGATGACTGGTTCAGGGCCACTATGGAGAAAGGCCAATCCTTTTGCAGCACCAAGTGCAATCTTAATCCTGTTGGACCATGGAAGAGGTATTGTCCCTTCAATAACATGGAAATTATCAGTAATTCCTTTAATATGCTTCTGAAGTTGTGTCATTAAGGAACAAAAAACGAAGTTAATGAACTTGAAAATTCATAAATTCAAAACCACTAAGATGGTTAGGAGGGAAAAAAAAAAGTTATACTCACTTCTAAATAGATGATTTTCAAGACTTCCACGAGTCATAAATTCATAAACCAGCAGTCGCTGATCATCTTCGATGCAGTAGCCAATAAGTTTAACAAGATTAAGATGGTGCAGCTGACCAAGAAAGTCAACCTCAGCCTGCACCAAGAGAATTGCTTATATCTTAAACTACCAAATTTCAGCATATACATCAACAGTTACTTTTCAACAACAATCTAATTACTAACCCAAAGCATATATTTCTACTAACCACCCATTCTCTGTGGCCCTGGAGACCATCAGGCTTCAAGCTCTTGACTGCCACTGTAATCCCTGACCCTGGTTTTGCAGGTGCTGTCCCATTTTCCTCTATCCATCCTTTGAACACATACCCAAAGCCTCCCTCTCCAAGAATGCTATCGGGTCTAAAGTTTCCAGTTGCAGATTTTAGCTCCTGGAATGTAAATTGGAGCAATTGACATGGGGGTTTGTTATTTTCTGGAGGTGGATCAGGATTATCCGAAGATAGATGAGCTTCATTGGGACATAGGTCGCGGTTACTAGCATTTAGATACCGTGTCTCTGTAGCTGCAAGAACCAGGTTCATATCAAGTCAACTCATCTTGATCATGATTTTGTCTCGAGAAGTAATTTCAGTTTACTTCAGATATTTCACAAACAATACCAAACTACATTACAAAAACTTCTACTTTCCAAGAGATTCTAATTTGATTCAATCTATGCACACCCAAAATTCAGGCTGATAACTGTAATAGCAAAAAAAGGAAATTGCTGAGTAAAAAGGCGCAATATCTCCCTCACCCTTTGTCTTACTCCATGTTTGGAAACAGAAAAAATTTAGATAAAGTACCAAGATGTCTAGCATCAATTTTCAAGTCTAACAATTTCTTCATAAGAAAAAAGAAAATAGAAAAGTGCCTTTCAGGATATTAAGATTTAAGAAGCACAATGAGCTGGTTTATGAAACGGGTATTTGCTCAACAAATCAGCAGAAACGCCAAAGTGTGAGATCTACTGAACAGATTATCAATTTTTAATAGTTCCAAACACAGAAAATCCAATCTTAAGATTCTCTTGGATTCGAACAAAGACGAAAACCAAGAGACATATAGAGCATTAAACCAAATTCAACTTTCAAATTTACCACAAAAGAAAAGCAACAAGGAATCAATAGAGAGAGGACCCAAAACAAATAAACAAACATTTGCAAGTATAAAATCCTCGATTGGATAAAGATAAGAAGAACAGAGAAGCCAATCTCATAAAGATTTTCAACTTGACAGAAAGGATTTTCAAATAGAAACCCACAAGCAAATCTGACAAAACAAAACAAAAACCGAGAGAAAGCCAAAAAAATAATAATAATAATAATAAAAGAAACAGAAAAAGATACCTGCGTCATAAACAAGACTAGTGCGAGGAATAGTGTTAGGAGAATCTCGGGAAGCAGAGGAGTTGCAGGCACCTCTGACGCCGCGTTTAAGAACAGCCCAGCAACCGCACTTTTCATCCATGAACTTGGAATTTGATGAGCTACTTCCGCTGCGTCTCTCCGATATATTTCATGGGTTAAACTTAATACAACTGCGTGAGATTTTTGGAGCGACTAAGAAGAAGACGAAGATGAACGGAGAGCTCCGAGCAGAGATTGGTCATGGGTCTTGGAGAGGAGAGAAAGAGAGAGAGAGTGAGTGAAGGAAGGGAATTGAAATGTTGATATTGTTTTTGTTGTGTTCGCTGTTGGAGATTGAAGGCATCATCATCATCATCATCACCATCATCGCAGTGTGTACAAAAAGAGCTTTTCTCCCACCACCTTTTTTGTGGGGGATGGCAAAGGTCCATAACCCAATTTTCAGCTTCGTAAAATTACCAAAAGGACTGCTGCAAGTGTAAGCACTAAGCAAACATTTTTTTTCCCAATTAAAAATTCAAATAAGATATATATAAATAAATATATTGTACCTATATATTTACGAAAAATTCAAAATAAAAAATAAAAAAATTAAATATTTTAATTAAAAAAATTTAATCACTATATAATATTTTTTTTATCTATAAAAATAATTGAAGCATTGTAATAAATTTGGAGTCAAAATAATTTAACTTTCGCTCGGTTTGGTATAAACATGAAAACAAACCTATCGAGAGCGGTAATTTTTTGAAAGATGTCACTTTTTTTTTTTTTACTAAAGGTAAAATCTAATTGAGTAAAATATTGATCCTCGCGGTTAATTTTTTAAATTAAAACTTGATGCAACAATGTTATATATAATCATAATTTACTATCACAAAAGTTTAATATATTGATAGATGTAATACTTGGGTCCAAAACTTGGTCCGAGATTAATTTTAAAAAAAATAAAATTAAAAATAAATATATATACATATAATTTTTATACTTATAAATTTTTATTTAATGTAAAAATTAGTTAAAAAAAATATATTGATGATGAAATTGAAAATAATTTTAAAAAAAATAGGTGAAAATTTAGGTTCAGATAGTATTTTTGAAAAAAAAAATCAAAAATTATAGGTCAAAACGTAATTTAAATACGTAGGACCGCCCAATCAACAGTTCTGACGAACTGGAACGCGCCGCGTACCAAGGCACGTTGACTCGGTGCCGCGCAGGAGGCCACACTGCCAATCCACGTGCTCGTGATCGAACAGTTCAAATTTGTTCTCACGCACGTGGACGGTCCGGATTCATTCCTCCCTCAGGCACGATTGGACGATCGCGATTAAATGCGATGAACGTTTCAAATTCGTTCCCTCTTTAAATGCGATCGTATGGTTCAGATTAAATCACGATGAACGGTCCAGATTTATTTTCTCTTTAAATACAATTGGACGGTCGAGATCAAACGTGATGAACGGTTCAGATTAAAAGGAGACGGGTATAAATATCTCACTTCACATCAAACCCTAACTCTAGCCACTAGCCCCTCCCCCCCTCCCCTCCGGTCGGAGAAGAAGAACCAGTCGTCAGAAAAGGGAATCAACCACTGCCCACCACCGCGCCGGAGCCACCTCTGACCGCCAAAAAAGGTAAAAAAAATTTAATTCTTTTGAAATGTGATTTTGAACACCCCTATGACCAAATCGGAACAAAAGAATCAGTGGATGAGCCGAAAATCGTG
>NW_019014646.1:295888-332861 GCF_000150535.2 Carica papaya
ATCATATTTTAATTAATTAATTGATTTTACAGTTTTAAATGCATAATAATATGTTGGAGTTGGTAAGATGATTCAGTTGTATTTTCTTAATGCATGTATTGCTTGTTTTCTGTGATTTACAGTTAAATTGTGAAACTTAAAATTAAATATAAATGAAAAATTGCTTGATTAAGTGAATAATTAAATGATAGTCTTACTGGATATTCTGAGAGATGGTGAACGAACTGGATTACATATGGAACCCTACCGTAAATGTTACCTCATATACCGAACGAGGTATCGATGATTGGTATTTTGGCGTTCAAACCGAACGAGGTATTGAGGGATGATATTTTTGGCGCTCATACCGGACGGGGTATAGGGACGACCAGTTAATTATCAATATTGAATAAGTGTTCACGCATAGAGAGGACATCCATATAGACCCCTATAGATACCAGTAGTCAGATAAAAATAAAAAATTATTGTTCTGGTTAATTGAATATGAGATTATGATGTTGTTTGTGTTATTACCTCTATAGGTCGGTTTTGAAAATCTCGCTACGATAAGTATGAATTAAATAATTTTATTTATGGTAAATGAATTTACTTAAATTAAGAGTTCCATTAGTTATTTTTATAATTTTTACCAACTTTCATTTCTATATCGGTGAGTAGTGTGACATTCTTACTTTGTTAGTGCAGTTCACTCTTTCATTAATCATTTCAGATCAAGAGAATCAAGATCCAGATCCCGATCCACAAAAAGATTGCGAATATGATGACCAGTTGTTTATTTTTCACTTATTTATTTGATTTTTTATCTGTTCTTTTAGAATAATCATTCTCGTAACCATATTGGATATTATAAATTATTGTGTAAGTAATGTAAACCCTAATTTTATTATTTTACTTTCACATTCAATTTATAATTTACTTTCTTTTAAATTTAATATCTTAACAAAGTAACCAAAAAGCCAAAAATGGCTCCTCCCAAACCCCCTAAACCCGTAGTGAAATGATATATGTGTGTGTGTGTATATATATATATATATATATATATATCTATATTATATAACTGCCCATAAAAATCTAGAGATTTTTACCATTTGCACCTAGTATATAGTTACAAAACAGTAAACGGCCATTTTGAGTGTACATATAGTTATATTTATTCAAATCTTATTCATAATAACTTGAGTAAACAGCTCATTCGAATTAATAAATTGCAAAGTACACTCAATTAGAATTTACTTGAAGTTAAAAAAAAAATCCACGACTATGGTAAAAAATTTTTTTTTTTTTATTTTTTTTTTACCATGTTTAGCGGAGTTTGCTCATTGATTCTCCGAATCCAATTTCCGCCTTCGGATATTTGAAGGATCAACGAGAATAACAGCCGTTGGCGACGACGAAAGGGACAAAACGACAGTGGATTGTAGGGTCGAGTACTACAATAAAAAGAAAGAAAACATGTGTGACTAATTGAATTTCAACTACCATTTGAGGGGATGCTCTGCTTTGCAGCTGTTAAAGCGTATTCATATTCTTAAAATTTTAAAAAGGCAGCGTTTGGCGTAAAAAGTAGTTTTCCCGTAAACTGTAACATAATTATAATTAATAACGTTATTTTTATTTATGGGTCTTGTTTTGTTTATTGCCCGGCCAAACGTGGCATATTTGAGTGCAAAATATCTGGTTTTAATTTTAAAAGGAGGGAGGGTGGGGGGGGAGGGAATTGTGAGGTGAAGAGTGCGCTCGGTGACAAGTCTATTTCATCGACGACCTTAAAATTTACTCACACTGTTTGCCCAACTTGACAAGGCGGCGTCACACCCATTGCCCCCACCCCCACCCACACAAACCCAAAGCACAATTCAGATGCCCTCAGATTTTTTTTTATTAAAATATTAAAAAATATTCCACAAACTTTTAATTTATTATAAATATTTCTAACAAATTTAAATTAATTTTAACTCGTAATATATTAATAAATTTTACGCGTTTTTAATAAAATTTAAACTTAGAACGTAAAAAATGTAAAAATCGATACGATTGGTGTAATAGAGAAGCACGGAAGAAATCTTTTTTACAAAAAAAAATTTGTTGGAATGGGGAATTTAATTTATTTTGTCTCAGAAAAAATAAGTATAATTTATTAGTTAAAAATATATATATATATATATAATTATTAATAGTTCATAAAAAAGAAATATATTTTTATTATAAAAATAAATTGTTGGGAGAGATGTTACAGTGCATCTCACGTACAGCAAAACACTTGATCGAAACTAGGGGGGGACCCAACAATTCCACGAACCTTAGATTGCCGTGAGCGTGACTGGATCACCATCGCAAGCCACTGTTTTCACTTCCCCCCATCATCATTTTGGAGCTCATCATATACTTATATATATATACATATTATATAAACACCACATATTTGAAAATTTGAAGCTAAGCCACCTATATGCACATACACACACACATATATATATATATATTATGTACATAAGACACGGTTCCATGTTAGGGGGTCATCATCATGATGCTTTGCCTACTTGAGGTCCCATTGGTGTCAAGATGTTCCTTTTTTGACTAGTTTTTTTTTTTTTTAAATTACTT
Source organism: Carica papaya (assembly GCF_000150535.2). Next base: position 298,493 of record NW_019014646.1, read on the forward strand.
TTAGTGTTTTAATTCAAGATGATTTAGAAGTTCAAGCTATATTTAAATTAAAAAGTAGTGCATGGTAGACTACTTTTTTTATTTTGGTGGATTTGCAAGCATGGGATTCTATCTTACTATCTTAATTATTCTATATTTTTAAAAAAAAAAAAACAAATAATTACCGAAAAATTTATTTAAAAAAAAATAAAATATAGAATGTTACGTAGAGGTCTGAAATCTTAAAGAAAAATAAATTCATAAAATTAAATGCAGAAACGATTAATAGAGTTAGAGTTTATATTACTTATACAATAATTTAGAATGTTTAATAGGGTTACGAGAATGTCATTTATAAAAGACAAATTGTAATTAAAGAAACAAAAAGAAGAGCGAATACAAAAGTATCCTAAAACAACCTTCATTAGTACTTGAAGGAAGTCCGGGTGGTGAACTACTCACAACTCTTTTGTTGATCGGGATCTGAATCCTTATCATCTTCATATGAAATAGTTAATAAAAGAGTGAGTTACACTAGTCCATTAAGAATACCACACTAATCACAGATACGAAAAACTGAATATTGGTAAAAATAAAAAAGAAATAACTAATGAAGTCATCACTTTATTTAAATACATTTAAACTTGAAGACGTTTGTTTGATACTTACTGTAACGAGTTTTTTAAAAATAACCCATGAAGACTTACATCCATACCACTTTTCACTTTCATGCATAAAAAAACAAGAGACAATAACTTTCTTTTCTTACCTGCTTACTAGTACCCCTGAGGGTCCATAGGGATGTTCTCCCTACTCATGAACTCAAACATTCAATCGCCTCGATACTTCGTTCAGTATAAGGGTGAACCACATCTCTCAAATCTTTATGGTAATAGACTTTCTAGCCTGGTTCGATTGAGGTAACATTCACGGTAGGGTTCCCTATGTATCAGGCTCGTCCGTCTTTTCCTAGGCAATCAGCAAGTCTTTCACTTACAGATTTTAATCAACAAACAATCAATAAATGCATACAAATATCTCATATTACATTCACATATCAATTAAATTATATTCGTGCTGACGGTATATGATTAAAATAACCAGATAAGTTGATAAGATCATTGAACCATAAATTAAGAATATGTACTATACGAAAATCAAACAAATATGACAGTACAAGAAAATAAATAGAAAATCAAGACAATTGTGAACTAACTGGTTCCGTCTCCATTAATAACCTGTAATTATTTTTAGAATTTTTTAATTTTTTATAAAAATATGAAATTATACATCGTTAAGACTCAATTTACTGTAACGGAGAATAGAGTGAGGGACCTTACTCGGATAGTTGTTTTGAGACGTCACACTATCTACCACGCCTCCTAACGGGTACCGAGTTCCCTAAATTTTTCTTACGGAATTCAAAATACTCGTCACGTACCTAAAATACCCAAAAAATCTAAAATCGGCATCCAAAACTCTTCCTGGCCAAATTTGGAGTTCTGGCACGGTGACACTGTCGTGTTCCAACACCAACTCTGCCGCCCACGGTGGCAATCCACCTCGATCAGGCCAGTTTTTATCGATTTTGATCGACTTTACACGTATCATGCGAAAAAAACAAGTTAGGGGGTCTTAGTTGGCCTAAAAATCATTAAAAACACCAAATCTACCGGCAGGGGATCACCAGGTGTGGCGGCTCTGCCGATCCTCCTTCGCAGATGGGGTTCCTTCTTCGGCTAACCTACACATAAAAGGACGTTAAACACAATAATAAAAAATCGTGTGAAACAAAAATTGGGAAGAGACTCATCAGAGAGATTTTAGAATTTTGGCTGCAGCGGCTTACCCGCGATTTTCGGCTCATCTATTGTCTTGTTTACTCTGATTTGGCCATAAGGGTGTTCGGAATCGAATTCCAAGCGAGTAGAGAGAATTTTTACCTTTTTTGGCAGCCGACAAGGGGACCGGTACGGCGGCGATTGGCAGTTGGCAGTTGACCTCCTTCTCCAACGCATGGTTCTTATTCTCTTGCGGGGGCAGGCGATTACGGTTTGAGTTCCCATGTGACACAAAGTATTTATACTCATCCTGCGTTGATCTGAGCTGTCCATCGCGATTGATCTCTTCCGTCCGATCGTGTCTAAAGAGAAAACGAATATGAACCGTCCATCAAGATTGATCTTGACCGTCCGATCGTGTCTAAGGGAGAAACGAATCTGGACCGTCTATGTGCGCACGATCGATCCTGGACCGTCTACGTGCGCACGATCGATCCTGGACCGTCTGATTGCGAAGCACGTGGATCGTCTGCGTGGCCTCCCTCGTGACACCGGCGTCAGTGTGTCTTGCCACACGGCGTACTCCGGTTCGTCCGGGCTGCTGATTTAACAGTCATATGTGGCTGAGCTTTTTTTATTTGTATTATGACCCATATTTCTAATCTTTCTTTGAAAAATATCATGCGAATACAAATTTTCAACTATTTTTTTCAAAATTACTTTTAATTACATCCTTATTTATTTTTTTCAATAATTTAATAAAACTAAATAAAATTAATTTATAATTACTTTTTTATTTATTTCTAAAATATCAAAATTGATTTTGGGTTAAATTTGGAATTTGGGTATTTCATGTTAAACCCCTCAAAAGTTATATTATTTTGAAAGAAATTGTAAAGGGCTGTTAAAAAGTGAAACATGTTGCACCAAATTCACATTTTAGAGTAATTAGATGGGCTCCATTTAATCATTTGTTGGTGTTGTATATTATATATGTATCTGTAGGGCATGGTTTATTCATAAGATGTTTATGTATTAGTGAGTTACACAAGATGATTCCCTTTTTAATTTCATAAATTTTTTTTATATAAAATATAATATCCTTACAGCTTTATCAAGCTTTTTTTTTTTTCTGAAAAAAAAAAAAATCATGGGTTTTGATCTAAAAATTATTCAAATTCATGTTTATATTTGTTTTGACTCTCACCTTGCAAGATTGAGAAATGGCATACAGATAAAATATTTCAACTAAATAATGTTTTTTTTTTAACTCTTTAAAAATAAAATATAGTCAAAACATATATGTCACAGTTTTTTTATTTCGACACGATATAAATATATAAATTTAATATATTTTTTCAGATTTATTGTTAATATTAAATAAAAATAAAAAATTTATATTAATTTTTATGATATTATGCATGAATCACACATATATATATATTATGACAAATTTTTATAATCTTACGAGATTTTGAATAAGTGTTTACGTCGAGAAATGATTCATCGAAATAACAACTAATATAATATTATTGGAATTTACAGCACAGAAGTGGGCCTAACGAGAGAGCCCAATTCAGCAGACCATGAGCCGGGTAATTTGTGAATTGGGCTGGTCAATATATTATATATATATATATGTATATTTACAGGGAAGAATAATATATTTATAAATAAAAAAATTTATCTAACTCCAAATAATGGGTAATAAAAAAAAAGCAATTTTATTTTAATAAAATATTATATATTATTGAAAATAAAAAGATTATTTCGTAAGATAAAAAAATCAATACATAAAATATGAAATTTCACTGCTTTATTCATATTTGTAGTCTTTACTGATTTTTATTAAATTTTTTTATATAATTCAATATAAAATCAAAATGCAACAAATTTATTTAATATAATTATATATTTTTTAAAAAAAATTGGAAAATTAATTTATTATATTTAAATTAATCACATAGTTAATAATACTAAATTAATTATAATTACCGAAAATTTCAAATCCGGAAAAATTTAATCGAATGTTTAATATCCGAATTTAAAAGTAAAAAAATAAAAATAAATTAATGAGAACCAATGAGATGCCGCCACTTTTCGAGAAAAGAGTATTATACGTGGGTTATTATAATTGGTTCCTTCACTCACCGCCTCGTCAGTCTATCACCCTTGGCTCCTCGTGGATAAAATTCCTATTCTTCGCCTCCACCCCAAGTCATGAGCGGAGGCACTGTTGGTAATAAAATCGCCGATCAAATGATACGGTTTCTCTGTAATACCAATCCCGTCCAGATCGTACTTCGATATAATTGAGATTTGAATAGGAATCTGATTGGATCTGATAGCGGAGTCGATATAATCCGAGAAGGAAAAGGAGATTAGGGCGCGGCAATCGATTGTTGTCCGTTTCTTAAAAGATAATAGTTTCATGAACGAGGTAGGTAATTGGGTGGAGAAGTAAGAATCAGAGGAGGAGAAGGAGGAGAGGAAGAAGAAGGAAAAAAGAGGAGAGGAAGCAGATAACATGTCTGCCATAGTGTGCGGGAAGAGATCTTTATTCGAGGAATTGACCGCTTCCCCTCCCGTTTCCAAGAGAATTCGCTGCTCATCTTCTTCTCCTGTTCGTTTCTCTCCTCCAAGATCGATCTCGGCTTTCTCACCTCCTTCCCCTTCGCAGTCCTCGTTTTTGGTCGATCAACTCATTGCCATCTTCCCTGACATGGACAAGGAGGTTCGTCTTGTTCTCCTAATTCTCTTGTTTTTTACTTTATTGGTTGGCTTCGATTGCCTGCGTTTGAAGAAAGAAACTTACGAGTTGAAAATTTCTGGAACCAATTTGTGTTTATTATGTTAATTCGTTTATTAGTTTATTCATTGAAAAATATGGAGGGAATCTGATTTCTAAGGGGATTCACATAGTATGTGTTGAGATTGACAGTTTGCATATTTTGAACTCTGATTTGCTTGGTTAGATTGGTACATTAGGAGATTTTCTTAAGACTAGTTATTGATTTATTGCAAGTTGGAATTTTGGCTCTAGGATGTAGATTCTCTTTACTTTTCACTGCATATAACGGAGTATATTTTTCTAAATTGTCAAGTGCCAACTTGAAATCTTAAATCACGGAAGATTTTGAGTCTGATGTGCATGGCTGTTGATGCTAAGACCATGAAGAGAGATGTTTTTAGGCTACAAATGCATGCGTAGTTTTCAATTATTGTATACTTTTGTTTAGGGAAGGAAACATTGTGGGGGAGGATATAGTGATGACCCTCGCAAAAGAGTGGGACATTTTTTCCCCCAATTAGAAAAGTTAATTTCATTGAAGAAGAAATGTGGTGACGATCGTACCCCATGAACTAAAGTTCTATTAACTTATGCTAACATTTTACTTCTCTGTTTCTATAAGTTCTCAACAAAAAAGATGCTCATGTCCATCCTATTGTATATGTAGCAATTTGAATTTGTAAACTGAGCATGTGAGTTATTATAACAAAGCTTTGGCTATGATAAAGATATGAAGATGTGTATTACTTCTCAAAGTAATGAGGTAAACTAATAACTATTATTTAAAACTTATGATTTTAGCTACTTGAGAGAGCACTTAAAGAATGTGGAGATGATCTGGATTCAGCTATCAAAAGTTTAAACGAGCTCCGTTTAGGATCTGCTGACAGAAATATGGCTTCCGTTTCCAGCAAATCAGATGTTGCTCTGGAAGCAACGCTTCAATTTCAAGCAGGAGGTACATATAGATCCGAATTAATTAAATAAGCTCAAACGTGATACTTGAGTGTAAAATTGTTATTTCATTTGATGGAGTTATTGGTTGGTATAGTTGCACTTGTATTTACCATATTGTGTCATTTCCCTTTTCTTTGCAATGGCATGTGTTTACAAGTCAACAGAATTTCAATATTGTTGGTGTCAAATACATTATCTTGGGGCATTCAGCTTGCATAAGTTCTAATAATTGACTTCGAACCAAGAATCCATAATTGTTTATTAAGAGTTATTATATTTTTTTTGGAAATAAATTAAGAGTTATTATAATATGCATTGTCATAGTAGCACAATAATGAATCAGCCTTTGGCAGGTCAAGATCTTGAATGTCGCACTACTTTTTCTTTCCAGCTGCATGTGAAGTGTTTTTGTTGATACTAGAAATTCTTGAAGGATACATTGACTTTAAATCACCTATGCTTGTTGTTTAGTGAAGTTTTGTATTGCCTCGTGAATCTTAACCAATCCATTGCAACTTGCAAGGGCATAAGCTGCATTAGAGCAAGCTTCAAGATTTGTTTCCTATCTAAATTATATATACAGGAAATAGAAATTTGATTGTTTCTTTCTAGATTTGTCTACCTGATGGATAAGGTGGTCTAGCTTACACTGCTCTGCTCCTGGCTCAAGGCCTGTTTCAACATTTTCTCTCATTAAATACCAGATAGTATGTATGGCCTGCAATAGCACATTGAGACCTTAAGAAACCAAAGTGGTTTCTACCCATTCTAAGTCAGTGTTACAATTGCAGTCTGTTATCATCTTTCTGTTAAAGTGGTTTGTCTGCTATGTAAAAGTCTTTGCTGATTGAGTACTCTAAACAAATCATTATTGGTTGTACATAGTCACTTGCTCTCTTTCAATGGTATCAGCAGGACCTTGTGATTTTGTCATATTTTTGGCTGTTTCGATTGGTTATAGGTAGTATTTCTTGCTTCTTCAACACTCGCGGCATTGCTTCAATTGTTTTTATCTGTTTCTTTCTATGTATCATATGTTGAATGGGTTCTTTATGCCAAGTACACCTTTAGATCTATGTGTTTAGAATCTTTAGATTTGCTACAGCAGTGATTATATGTGAAAGTAGTTGCTGATTGTTAATGTTGCTGCAAAAGCCGTACTATTGGCGAAACCATCATATTCTAGTGCCAGAATCTATTCACTTTCCTTTGTGCAAGTAGTTTTTATTGGCATTACCGTTCCCTAATGAGGAGAGGAATCTATTATTGCTGCTGCAGTAACAACTAATGAAGCAACCTCTTCTATTGTGGATCCATTTGCTTCAAATGCCATCTATATGGATGGTTCTGACTGGGTGGAACTCTTTGTTAGAGAAATGAGTTGTGTTTCTAACATGGACGATGCTAAAGCCCGTGCTTCCAGAGCGTTGGAGGTACTGGAGAAGTCAATTCGTGAACGTGCTGGTGCAGAGGCAGTACGGAGTTTCCAACAGGTTGGTTATCATCAATTCTGTAAAATTAATTGGCCCTCTTGTGTGTATATACGTGTGCACTTTCTGTTTGTTGCTGGTCGGGTTAGACCTTGGTCCTTTGTGAATTTTTGTAGGTTGTTACTGTAAGTTTGAGTTCTCACTGTCAGTTGTAATTGTTAATCTCTTAAAACCTTAGTTTATGATTTTTAGAATTGTTAAATGTTAATATCTATTGGCTAAAATGCAAGTTCTTTCAATTAATATTATCATTTCTAATTTTCTGAACCTCAGACGTTTTGTACCTTACATTATGATTTTGAAGAACTTTTAAAAAAAAAAAAAATTAACAGTGATTAAGAAGCCAGGGACTGATAATTAATACGATAAGCATAAGTATTCAGTTACATTCTCCTTTTTTTTAATACTCTGGGTTGGAGGGTTGGTGGCTGTTGTTGGGTTGTTGAATATTACTTGAGTATGAAAATCCTTCTTGATCTTGTATTGAATATGATGCTTGGTTTTCTGCAGGAAAATATGATGTTGAAGGAGCAAGTAGAAGCACTTATTCATGAAAATGCTATTCTCAAGCGAGCAGTGGGCATTCAGCATGAGCGTCAGAGAGAATACGAGGATAGGAGCCAGGAGTTGCAGCATCTGAAGCAGTTAGTGGCCCAATACCAGGAGCAGCTGAGAACATTGGAGGTTGACCTCTTATCTTTCAACCATCATCATTTGTTGTTTTAATTTCAGAAGACCGACTGATTGATGTTTATCACGTGGTTTGTTGTAGGTGAACAATTATGCTTTGACCATGCACTTGAAGCAGGCACAGCAGAGCAACTCAATTCCCGGGCGTTTCCACCCTGATGTCTTCTGATGTTTCTTTACATCCAATTGCTGTATGAACCTGGATATACTGTCAAAGACTTAGTCATCAACACTTCGGCTTGGGAATACAGTGTGCTGGCGTGTTGGCTTTCAATGTCAAACTGAGTAGACTCTCTGATAAAAGATACATTTTATTCTTATTGCCAAAGTTAATTTTTTTTTCCTTGATGTTGTGTGGATTTGACAGTCAGAAATTGTCTGTTAATTATAGTTCCCATAGACATACATGAATAATTATGTGTAAAACATATGAAGGACAGACTGATATTTCCGCGAAGAGCACGGCGGCTTTCGAATATCTGGACCTCCCTTTTGGTTCTTTGCTTACTGTTTAGCCTGCAACATAGATTAATAGAAAATTTGGTGATCCTTTGGATGCAAAGGGGTATGGTATTTTATATAGCAGACTAGGTCGGATGACATTTTATTTTGCTAAAGGCTAATGTTTGGATCTGCTGAGGCTATGTTTAGATTCAGAATTTTGGAATGTTATTTGGAAAGTTTGCCAGAAGTGTATCACCGGAAGAGACGTAGCACTTCCTCTGGGAATTATGTGATTAGAACCTCAAATTTAGACTACTACTATAATATAACAAAATATTCCACCTATATATATATATATATATATCAGAATTAAACTATATGATACAACAATAAATATACTGCTGTTATAGAATTGGCATAATATATAATTCTTATAAACCTAGTCATTGATTGTTTGATAAGAAAAAGAAATAAAATTACATATTAATCTTAATTTTCCAGTTAATTAAAATTGTCAAATAACATATATATATATATATATGTGAGACTAGAGATTGACTCACGTCAATTTTTTAATTATTTTATATTTAATATAATGATATACATTTTAATTATTTAATAATTTTTTAAAAAAAATAAAAAAACATGTACATAAATAAAACTGATCATGTGAATCTTTTACTAAAAATTAAGTCATAATAAAATTTTAATTTTTATATAATTTTTGTTGTCATAAAATAATATTTATATAATTACAAAAATTCCATTATGTGTATAGCACATATTAGGCATCTAATTGCATTAATAATAATTTCAAATGTTTAATTAATCAAAAGTTCCTTATAAGAAGAGCAAACCCAATTAGTGTAAAATTTAAAAATTATTTATAATTCAATTTTTTTTTTTTTTTTTTAACAAATTCGATGGGATAAACTTAGAAAAATTAGTGAAACAATAATTATTTATTAATTTATATATAACAAATATTTATTTAAAATTTCTAAAGATAACGACAAAATTTAATTTTTAATTAAAATTAGATAGAGATGTAGTTTGATTTAATAAAATTATTAATTTACCACCTTCATAAATTTGATAAAATATAATAAATTTTTAGATAAAGACTTCAGTTATTTAATCAAATAATTAGAAAATAATTACTATATACGTATATGAAATTATTATATAATAAAAAGTGAGAATTTGGAGTCATTTGTTGTTCATTTGTCACCTGTACACTTCCTCTTTTCACCAAGCCGAGTGTTCGTGTGAGAGTGAGAGAAAAATGGAGACGAGGAAGAAGATTCTATCTATACAATCGGACCTGTTTATATATATATATATATATATACATATACATGTATATATATCAATTAGAAACAGAGGGAAGCCTACCTCCAGCAACACCGCGCTTCATCATCTTCTTGAACTCATCAAAATTAACCATTCCATCACCATCAACGTCCACTTTCCTTATCATCTCTCTACAATCCTCCACCCTTTTCCCTTCCTGCAACCCCAACGCGAACAGGACCGACCCCAACTCATCCACCGAAATCAAACCATCTCTGTCCTTATCGAACACGTCAAAAGCCTCCTTCAGTTCCCCCGTCTCTTCTCCTCCTCCTTCCTCCCCCATCTCTCCGTGACTCCCATCATCGTACACCAAACAGAACTCCTCGAAATCGATCAGGCCGTCACCGTTCGAATCCAGTTTACTCACCATTTCCTCCACCTCAGTCTCCGTCATCGACATCCTCATGCTCTTCATAGATTCTCTCAGCTCTTGCTTCGTTATGAAACCATCCCCGTTCTTATCAAAGGTACCAAACACCCTTTTCAGCTCACCTCTTCTGCTCCCGGATTGCAGCCGAGCAGAGCTACTACCTGCAGCGATAGGAATGGAAACAGAGGGGGATTCGTGGCTGGAGAAAAGATTAGATCGCAGCCGTATAAATAGCTTGTTTGTAGATGGGAAATTAAAGAAAATATAAAAAAACCCAAGAGCGAACAAGAGTGAAAGTAACAAAACAGATGTAATGACCATTTTTTTTTTTTTCCCTTGCGTTTAATTTTGTCTGTAGCGGAGTTGATAAGAAGAAGAAGAAGAAGAAGAAGAAGATAAAGAGATGAATACAGAGAGGAAGAAGGAGATGGTATTGGGATTTGTGGGGTTGGAAAAGGTGCAAAAGGAGTAGTGAGGAAGAAGAAGAAGAAGAAGAAGGAACACGGTATTTGGCGTGTGGATGGGAAGTGAAGAGCCCACAAACCGCGTCGAGGAGAATAAAAATAAAACACAGAGCACCTCAGGGGGATACTGATTTTTTCTTTCTTATTTATTTATTTGCATAAATAACTACACTAAATTTTAGAAAGAAAAAAAAAAGTCAACGTGAAGATTATAGGCTTAAAATACTCTTACCCAATGTATGTATATGTTGGAGAACATGGAAAGCTGCATGTTGCATGCAAAGTAATATTCTAATTGATAAATTCAAGGTAAAGAATCATATTCCAATGTTCAAGAATATATGTCTTGTGTATGGCTTCCTACCCAACTCACACGAGATGCTGCTGTCCATACACACACACACACACACACGTACGTACGTACACACACACACACGTACGTACGTACGTACATATCATATGGTAGGTTGGTGCGAATTGGGCCTTCACTCCGACGTCTTAAAATTTTTTGGGCTTTTTTCTTTTTTTATAAATCAATTAATAAAGATTAATATATATTTTTATTTAATTTTAAAAAATAGGCTGTTGAAACGACACCGTATCAGTGTCCTTTATGCTCGAAAAGAGATTAGAGACAATCAGGTGGAGCAGTTCCTCGTGCACTTGACTTGTCAAGAATCAATAACGACATCATGATGAATCCGATGGTGGTATGATCGGCTGATTTTTTATAATTGTGGGTCCCGCAAAAAAAAATTTAATAATTATTATTATAATTAAAATGATAACAGAAGTATCTAATCATTCCCTGCTCTCTTCCGTACCAAGTCAGCTTACGCCGCTGCCACACGCTTGGATGGATCCGCTCCTCCTCCTGAACACTCTGCAGGCTTCTCGCCAAAACCCTCTCTTATCTCAACAACTACTCTCCTTCTGCAATGTCTCCCACACCTTCCATAATTACTTACACTGTATATAAACATATACGCACAAACATCAAATTTCACTCCTTTCCCAATTTCATTTTTCACCTTTCGATTCTTCTCATTACCTCCGCAAGAGTTAAAAAAATCAATTATTCCCCGAGTTCTTTCACTGTAAATCTCTTTCAAAAAAATATTTGTGGTACGACTAGTTACGTTACGACGTAGATTATATCAAAAATCAGCGTATTTCAAATGGCTAACTTTCAATTATCAAGAATCCAGTTTCAAGTGCACGTTTCATCAATCGAACCAAATATTGCGAAAGGAAAAAAAGGAAAAGAAAGAAGAAAAGAGTACGGTCTTCGATGATAGAAGTGGGAGTCAGAAATGAACAGGAAAGAAAAATAGACATGGCATCGATCGCGAAAGTACGTGGTGCTGAATCATACTATTGAGTACACATATACGGTGTCTGTACATACGTGTAGATACGTAATTGGGTGGTTTTTAAAATGGATGTCACCTTGTTCCCAAGTCTGAAAATCTGAAGGAGTATCAGATTGAAACAGTATCCAAAAGCGATCGTATCGATGGTGGCTAACTTTCAATTATCAGAATACAACAGTGACTTTCATACACGCTCTATTTCTGAATGCCAACTACTGCTACCTACTTCAATTATTCCATGCAAATAATTATATAATAACACGTCAATTCACATCCATACATACACATATACATACGTGTGTGTATCCCAGATCTCGCATGCATATATCCCATACAAAACCCAGTTGGAACTGAGAGAGTTTCGGTGCGTATAGTATATAAATTCCCGTTTATTAAAAGCTTAAAATCGATGAAGAGGAGAGAGACTCCGCCATTTATCTTCATTACTTCCATTTTTTCACTTTACGAGTTAAATATATATATATATATATATATATGTATATTAATTTCAGATTTTAAAAAATTTTAAGAAAAAATGGTTAGTTTAATTAATCATTTTTAGAATTTAAGTAATTTATAACACTGAAAATTAAGATCCCCAGTTTAAAATAATTGTAGTGGTTTGAGTAGGTCCAGCAGTTAGCGGGCCTTTGGGCTTTAAACGGCAGTAGGTGTATTATTATGTTTCCCTAGGCTTCCCTCTCCTTCCTTTATGGCCCATTCCAACCTAAATACAGTCTCTACTTTTGGCACCATATACACTTTATAAAATTGTTAATTAAGAGTTTAATTATTGTTTAATTATTGTTTAATTAACACCACTAATTGACTTGACTGATTTAACTTCTCTGCTACCGAAACAAAAGTCTCTAATCCGACACCCCCACACGCGCACCCTTCATCGCATCAGATCTAAACGAACGGTGATAAGGAGGCCAGACGAGAGTGCACAAAACTGAAGGCGATAGTATTGAATAAAAATTTTATTAAAAAAAAAAAAGGGGAAAATACGGCCGCCAACTTGCGCCGTATATTTAACAGAGAAAACAAACCGGATATCAAACTGATATAACAGGTGGGTGATGAGGTGGACCTGACTGTAACGGGTGTGCGAGCGTTGTTTTTTTTAAAAAAAATTATGACGATCGTCCCCATTTTATTGTCTGTTACGGAACTTAGCGTGACCCAGCAGTTAGTTTTGTGATATGAGCGGCAGTGGGGTCCACATCGACGGGGTCCCACTTACCACTCCTTTTTACATCACCGCACATCATGTGATCATCGTAATAATATCTTTACGTTCCATCCCCAACCTCGTGCGTTCAATTTTTTACGCATCGACGTTAAATTTTTCTTTTTTTTTTTTTTTATACTGCAGTTATTTAACGAATAAAACGACAGTGCTTCATGTCGTATTTGTCTTTTTTTTTTTTTTTTTTTTTCTCTCTAAAAAGTAAAAACAATAATATATTTTTTACATTACTAATTTACCCAAAATTATTATTTTAATTATAAATTAATTTCTTAAAGGGTAAAATCTATATATATATATTTTTTATATATATATAAATATATTTTAAACCCGTATTCATCGTGACGAGAATATATAGAGTACGTAAAATATAAATGACAAGACTATAATATTTAACTTGTCTAAGAGAGAATAATTGAAAGTACAAAATTCTACTAAAAATATAAAGTTACGTGGGAGTAGAAATGGTAATGTATCATTATCTTTGTTTGCAAAGTTAACGCCATTATTGGTCTGAACATTGTCATCCAAGCTACTATATATATTTGCAGCTTTTGGAAATTCTTCCTTTTTCATTTTTCACAACCAAGAAAAATATACACACACATATACATACACATGCATTAATAGCTATATAAATAACGTAACATTTATACATATATATTACAACAGAATTGATTCAAACCAGTCACGTTATTAGTGTAGATCGGATAAAATATGAATGTTTGTTTGTTTTTTTCTCTCTTTTTTAAAGGAAATCATTTTTTTGAAAAAGGAAGAAAAAAAAAAATGTGTCACATGCGTGTAATCCACAAAAGGTGTAAAAATAATGACTGCAAATTAATTTATTATATATATATATATATATGAGAAATCATATATTAGTGTGTTATTATCTAGAAAGATCTCAAAACTTTATATAAAAAAAAAAAAAAATCCAAGAAAAGGTGGAGAGAGTTATAGAATAGCATGATGAATGATCACCACAATATATGTGTGTGTGTATATGTGTATGTATATATATATATATATATTGGAAAAATATAACGATTGGGGGACCATAAACAGCCCATGCCATTGAGTCTCTAATAATAATTAAAAAAATTAAAAATAAAGAAGTAAGAGATCGAAATCACATGGTTGCATGTGATGGGGATGGGGTAGTTTCTTGAAATTTCCCTCTCTCGTTTCCTTCTTTAAATTAATTATTTTTTTTTTCTTGTTTTAATTTCATATACATATAATATACACATACACATATATATACATATATATATATATATATACATAAACATGTGGGTGTTTAGTTATAAAAATATCATATTTCCTGATTTGTTTGCTTTACCCATTTAACTGATTGTCTAATGTAATGCGGTACCCCACAACGCACTCACTAGTAAAGCTGAGTTTTTTTTTTTTTTTTTTGGTTCTCTTAACATTTGCAAGTAAAGGGGAAGAAAAAATGAAGTGGGGGTAAAAAAAAAAAAAAAGGAAACGAACCCAGAAAGCAGGAAGTTAAAATAAAATAACCCATTGAAGGGAAAATTTACTTAAAGGGTGAAAGGTTGTTTTTTTTTTTTTTTTTTTAACATTTGGTAAGTAAAAAACAAAAGAATGAAGTAAAACCCAAGGGAGGGGGGAAGAAATGAATTCACGAAAAAGAAATGAACCCAGAGATGTAATGGGTGGAGGGTTACACCTAAAACTTGGGTTTGTATGTCCTGTTTGTGGTGTATGAATTGTCTTGGTATTTTCAATAAAGGTTTTTTTTTTTTTTTTTCTAAAAAAAAAGTACAAAGTGTAGTTAAACCAGGAAGAAAAGAAAGAACATGAAGCCGGGAAAAAATTTAAAAAAAGAATGAAGGGTATATATTTTTATTTTTATATAAAATTCTAAAATTCTCAACTTTTCAATTCTCACACTCTCTCCCTCTCTATAAAGCTGGTACATACAGATTATATATTGGTAGAGTGGTCCATGGACTTTGTATGGGCATGCCCTTCTCTCTCTCTCTCTCTCTCTCTCTCTCTCTCTTTTCTCTGTCTTCTCTTAATTTCTTTTTTTCTATCTCACTCATCATCACCATCATCATCATCATCAGCAACCAAAAAAACAAACTACTCACAGAGAAGAATAATATTCAGTGAAAGGAGATCTGAGAGTTCCGGGGGAATTCTTTAGTTAAAATTCTTGAGTGTTTACTATCGAAGTCCTGGTCATGTTTTTCCACAGCTTTCTTGAACTTCTTTTTTCACTTCACCTCTCTCTCGTGATTTTTTCTTTTTTCTTTTTTTTTTCTTTTAAACGAGGGAGACGGTTAAGTATGTGATTTTCCCAGGAGAAGCTCAAGAAAGCTGTGGGAGGACATGGCAATTTCAGGATTTAAATTTTCTTTAAATAAACTTTCCTTCATTTCCTGGACAGTCAAAGAACAAGGTCATGTTCAAGATCTCCCTGCCACGAAAATTATCCACCTTAATTTTTTGGTTTTCTATCAGGTAATTCTCAGAACTCTCCTACAACATTTCATACCCCAAAATCCTTTCTGACTGGGTTATTACGAACATCTGTGTGTCAGTGCGTGGGTTTTCCCCAGTTGACCATTGTAGTGAAGCTGAATTACACAATCTGGGTCTCTCTAAGACTCTAATTAAGTATCGTATGGTGTTTTATGCTTACTTTATTTTTTTCCTAATTTGTTGTCTTTTCTTTAATTGTGTTTGGAGAAGGTTAAATTATAAAGTTTGCGGAATAATCCAAAAGAAGAAACCCAAAAAAGAAAAAAGAAAAAAAAAAAACAATGAGGATTATGCATGTATGTCATAGAAACTAGTATGAACAGAGAGGGTAGGATTAGGACACACACACACACACACACACATATATATATATATATACATGTCAGCATAATTTACTTTCAATTATTACACTTATACTCAAGATATATATATATATATATAAATATATATTGCGATTCGGTGATTGGTGATGATGGATCCAATGAAATGGAGAAGGTGAAAAAAGAGGAAAAAGAAAAGCAGTAATGTGCAGAAGATTCCTCCCCCAGGGCCAACTTTTGTTTAGATGCATCAATGCTGATAGTTCTCTCTGTTGGGGCCTTTTGGTTTTGCATCTCCATCATCTCCTACATTTCTGTGAAAAAGGTTACTTCTTGTCACTTTCTGACTTCTTTTTTTTTTAACCACTCCCTCCTAATGCCTGCACCCATCAATCTTTTTTACCCAATCACACACTTGCCTATCTGTATTTATGCACACATATATATATATGTATGTATGTATGCACATATCACGTCTATATAATGACATAATTATATATATATATATAGAGAGAGAGATAGTCAACCTGTCAAAAGTTATGAAATCATCTCCCCAACCTACTCCATTTTATTATCAGTGGGTTGATTTAGAGACTAAAAAACTCAGAACATTAATTATAACCTCTCTAGTATAAATGCATAAGCTTAACTTGTTTCATATGTCTTGATTATTCTGTACAGAAATACACACACACATATATATATATCTACCTCAAAAATGCATGTTAAAAATCTCTTTTTGGGTAATTTCCTTAATGCTTCTATATTAGTTGTCGTTTTTTACCTCCTAAAAAACGACAACTAATAATACATGTATGTATGTGTGTGTATAATTTTCCTTCTGTCTTTTCAAGAATTATGAAATTTGTTTTTAGATCAGTAAGAATTGATGTATTCTTTCTTAAATTTTGTTGCTGTCACTAACTCCAAATTCCCCTTGCTGCATTTACTTGATGGGTTCTAATTTTTCTCCAACTTTTTAAAATTTAAAATATTCAAGTCAGAGTACTACCAAGTTTGCTCGTATGATTTTTTGGCAAGTTATGATCAATACAAAAGACCTCCTGGTAATAACACTGTTTCAGAAACAAGGAGATATAACTTTCATGCAATGACCAATTGGAATTATAATCTCTACACTATGATTCATTGCAGCTATTTGTGCTTTCCAGTCAGATAAATACTTCAAACTCATACATATACATACGCGCACATACCATAACAACTATTTGTTGATGCAAGATTTAATTAATGAATTACTTAGTTCTTTCTGGGTCCTCTTCGTTTTACTCAATAAGCATACATATATACAGTCGTAAAATTTTGAGTAAAAAAATCCAGCAGTCATGAAGCATAGAAAGAAAACCACCCGGATGAAATTACTGATGTGTTAAAGGAAGAATTAATCTAATCTCACCTAATAAGACAAGTATCAATATTGATATATATATGTGTGTGTGTGTGTATCTATGTATGTTGTATATATATGGTAAAGAAATTAAAGCAGATTAGAGGGAGTAAGTTAAAGGAATCTTTACCCAATTAAAGGTAGAAAAAGCTTAAAGCAGCTACGAGTTTTGAATGTTTAGCCAATCGGTAGATGAAAAACCAATTCCGATGTTGAGAAAGATAGGTCCACCAAAAGCGCCTTCACAACAGGCCAGACAAAGGAGCATGGCAGTTCTGTACAACATGAAAAGAAAATGATGTTCATACACCATATCCACGCCTCTTCGTAAAATTTATAAAATGCTTATTTTACATACATAACTATTGCTGCTAATTATTATAATTTCACTACCCTAATAATAGTATATACCTACCATTTAGCTTCCAGGAATTCCTAGCTAGTTAGCTAGCCAGCCAGTCTGTTTATTGAAGTCGTATCAACTGATAATTATCAGTTTTTTGACGCCACTTGACTCTCTCTCTCTCTCTCTCTCTCTCTCTCTATATATATATATATATATACACACACACACATATATGTTTTGATATATTAATATAGGTCCAAGAAAAATGGCCAATAGTTTATTTTTATTTTTACGTAAAAATCCTCTAACATGTTTTAACCAAAAGTAAACATCACAAAAAGATCAGAAAAGATTAATTACAGCTCCAATGTATATGCATGTATATAAATATGTATAAGAGATGCAAAAAAGAGAGAAGAGGATGTTTGTATACTCACATTCAAAAGGGAAAGACAATGTCACAAGCGAGGATTTAACAACCAGCAGTCAATGTCCAGTCTAAGCCTCTTAATTTGCTTCTTCCTTTTTCCCACTGATCTCAACTAAACATCAGCCAAAAAAGTTAGCCACTGCCTGAAAACGAAATCTGAAAAACAAGAGGGGACCATGCATACATATACACATACATGTATATATGTGTGTGATGTTTTTCTGGAAGGTATATCCATGTATATGCATAGATGATGTTAAACTTTAAATGTATATATATATATACATATATGACGTTAAAGCATATATTTATGTGTTCATGTAAATGCTTGCTTTCAGTAAATGTAATAAAATCCTTGTGAAATCTTATATGTACTGATTCAAGGTCTATACGTATAAAATATCTATTAAAACTTACAATGATTAGCATTATATGTCAAATATCTATATATATATATAGAGAGTGAGAGGGTGCAACTTAAAAGACACATTTTCTGCAGGTGGAATAGCTTAATATTTAAAAATAGAGATCAAATATCAGTAGTTTGCAATATGGACATTTATCTAGTGAAAGAAAAATAGCAATGGCAACAGCAATAATGCCGCCCCCATGTGTTGGAGAGAAATGCCGCAGTCATGTCACTATTGATTAAAAAAAAAGGGGTTCCAGCAAAATTTAACTTATTATTACAATATATATATGTCTGTATGTGTGTGTGACATCATATTATATATCTAACACACACACATACAGAAACCCAGCTGCAAAAAGGGGTCAGTGCTGTTGAATATAAAAGTATTAAAAGCTCCATATACTTAAATGCAAAAGAAATGCAGCTGGTGTTTGTGATGATTTGAGTATATTAAGATAATTTAATTAATGGTAATATATATATATATATGTATGTAGTGCTTCTTGTGTGTGTGTGTATAGCAGTATCTTGTGCTGAGATTTTATAAATGCTAAGAAGAAAAGATTCCGATATATGCAGTAAAAGGAATAGCTAGTCTTTGCTCGTTTGTTGAATAAGAAACTAATCAAGTCAATTATTATTATTATTATTCTTTTTCGTAGCTCCCTGCAGACCCATCCAAGAACCAAGTACTAATTACCTGTCCAGATTCAGAAAATGAAGAGGGCCGCTGTGCAGCATGTGTGTTGCATTTATAAATTGTGTATACAACTAACAAATAGCTAAGCTATAAGTACCCAGTACAAGTAAGTTCTTGATTGTATATTATATATGTATATATATATATAATAACATCATTTATTTACCACAATAAGTAGAAACAAAATTACGATATATCTAAGATAAATCTTTCTTCTTCCTATAAATTCACAAAGCACAAGGACATCTCAGCTTTTCCCGGTCTCTGTGTTTCCCCCCCCCCCCCCCCACAAAGGAAAAAAAAAAGGCAAAAATAAAAAATCTATAAAAATTTGAGAAACAAACGAGGGCTTTTTGACTCAGATGAGTGGTAGGAGACTAATAGAATGTTAGTTTAATAAGCATTTGATCTGAAGTATGTTTTACTTTAAGACTACAGGGATTAAAGAAGATACTGAACTTGGCTCCATAATGCTAAATTATTAAAGTAATCAAACAACTACTAAATCTAAAAGAATAAAGTAATCAGTAATGCACCCATTTCGAAATAATAGAATTATAATTTAATCACACCCTTAAACCTACTCAATTACCCATTGCAGATCATCACAAATCAATCTGCCTTTTTTTTTTGCAATGAGACGTCACTCAACAGATATGCAACGCGTAAGCATGATTCTAGAAAATTATATTGTGCTATAATTCAAGGAATATTAATATACATGTATATACACACGCACGACTCCACAAGAAGGTATGTGTGTTAAAAAGTGTGGTGCAAATAACAAATCTAATAGTTAATTAAGAAATGGGATTAGGTAATGTATGGTTGGCTAGTTGCTGGCATTGAAGTGGATATAGATCAATGCAAATGTGATATGAATCATAATAGAAAATGAAAAGATGCGACGTATACATACATATATATATATATAAGTACGTACATATCCATTGTTTAAATTCAAGGTCATGTGAATCTCACCAAAGTTTGAATTCCAGCTACACATATCAACCCAATACAGTATCATGCCTGTGTATATATATCATTAATGAAATTAAATAGAGAACTGTTTAGATGAAGAAAATTAGGCTAAAGACAGTGGTTAATCCTATGGGATATTCCTGATTAATAATTAATAATAATAATAATCAATAAACAAATGTGCATAACTATTCCCAATTTACTTCTCAATATATATATTTATATATTTACATTTCCTACAAATACTACATTGACGCTGGTCCAAACCCTAATTTAGCCAAAATAATTGCTTCTTTCAAAAAGAAAAATTAAATTATTCGAAATGATATAATATAATATATATATATATATGTATATAACTTGATAATGTACAATGCTATAGAATACATGTAGCTAAACAAATAAAAAAGAAAGAAAAGGACGAGAAACAGATTGGAAATTATGGGGTGATATGAAGCAAAGGGTACTTTTCTGACCGACAGAGTATAAATACATGCAGATGAGTTTGTTCTGGGCTATTTGTTAATTACTCACCACCAAAATAAAATAAAAAAAAATCTCCAACAGATGGCTTTTTTGTCCAATAAAGTCGTTTAAATCTTTTGCAATCTAAACTACAATAGCCAATTGAAAACACTATTGAAAGAGAAATATACACACACACAGACATTAATTTTCTTCCAATCACACACACACTATATACAGATATATATGTAGTCAGGAATCTGTATATACAGGCCATTGAAAGCTGTAATAGAGAAAAACTTTCTGGATTTGCATGATTTCCGATCATCAAGTACAAAAGGCAAGAACCAAAAGGAAAGTACTCTTTCTTCTGGAGATGTTCTCTCAAAAAACCACTAGTTAACACTGTGACAGAGAAAGAATCTATAGTCACTGACATATGTATACATTTATATAATTTCTCCAGCAGAAAACATAGGATTAACATGTATACAGTCCAATTATATGTGTTGTTTTCGAAGAAATCGTACCGAGATCAGATTAGAAGCAAAATCTCAGACGAAAATCTGAATCTACAAATACTAGAAAGCAATCTGTCGATAGGAACTTGTTTTTTTTTCTCCGCAGACAAGAAAGACGAACGGGTAGGGTTTTGAAAATTTATTCATGCAGAAATTCTAAATTTACACAGAAGAAATCAGCGAGATTTCATCGCCAAGACAGTATTTCCAAGAATAAAATCATCGTCAACAACCGTTTCTCATTAGAAAAATTTCAGGACAAACACACACACGTGAATCAACAAAAAAAAGAAACGTCCAGAAAGAAAAGAAAAAGCAGATCGATATACCAAATTGATTATAGCAGTGACCGAATCGAGATCTCTCGACTTTTCTTTGGCCCTGCCTGTATCTTCCCACAGCTTTATTGAACCGCAATCGATATACAGAATTTTCTCCTAATACAGATCATGCAGTTCAAGAAAGCTGTGGAAGAATACAAATAGGACCATCGCATATAACCATCACATCACAACGAGGCTGATCTTCTCCTCCCTCTCCATTTTCCTCCCACATTGGATGTGTTTTTCTGGTTTGAATCAGAAGTGGCCCGAGACGAGTTGAAGAAAACTGGAGAAGAAAATTGAAGAGAAGCCGAAGGAGAAGACGGAAAGGGTTCTGCGGAAGGTATGAAGAAGGGGAAAAATGGGGTACCCTATTTATAGAGGAAATTAAGGGGGGGGGGGGGGGGAGGGGTCCTTTTTACCATCAATCCCAAGAAGAATATTGGGCTCTTTCTTAAGATTACTGAAACCCTACCCCTTATTATTTATTTATTTATTTATTTAAAAAAAAAAAAAGCTGACTTACGTTTGATCCCATTAAACCTAACATGAATTTTTTATTACTATTATTTAATTAAATTTATATATTTTAAATGTAAAAATAATTTAATTAATAACAATAATACTAGCATAACATACTGCTGCGTATTAAAAAAATAGCTTAAATATATGTGCGGCTGGGATGCAGCCTGCCGGATCTGACGGTGGCCGGTTGCTCTAGTGGGGACAAGATGGTGGGACCCATCTCAGATCTGTCCATATTATCAGGAAGATAACTTCGACGAATGATGACCCCACGCGCCCCTTTCATGCGGTTAATTATAGCATACCAAATACGACATCGTATTAATACCTGCGGTGGTGTTCATTTTTCATAAGTTCAAATTTTCCGCTCTCGTTATGGTTCTTGCTTTTTAGTAACTTTCTTGTTTTGGGCTTGTCTACTTTTGGGTTAATAATAATATTTTAGCTTGAGAAATAAATATTCAATTTTAAAAATAAAAAATAAAAAAGTAATATTTAAGTACGTATATTTTTAAATATTTAAATTACAAAAAAAAAATTAAATATTGCCGTAGAAGAAGTAGGTAACGGCATACATCATAGCCCACCAGTGCAGCCAACTCGATAATTATTATAATAATTATTTTTTTTTTTAATTACTCGTAATATTCTAATCTAAGAAATTAGACAGTGAAAGTATTTTATATGCTTCTTTCTTTTTATTGGGAAAACGACGGCAATTTACTTTTCAAAATTTTATCTTACCATTAATTAAATTTTGTAGAACCTGAATTTATATATATATATATATATTTTTTTTTTTTTACCATATAGTACTAACTTTATATTATAAACAAATCATTAATGCGAACTCACTTTAATTTCATGCTTATCTCTATATATTAAATTAATATAATTCATTACTTTTTCATAAAATTAAATATTACCATGATTATCTTTATTTTTTAATATTTATTTCACTTTCTTTACTTTTTTTATTTTCAATAATTAAAATGAAGGTAACCTAACTTTTTTCCTCATTAAAATCATTATTTTGCTTAATTTATTTATTAGTACCTTTAATATAAATGATATTACGCTCACTCGTGTTGTACCCTAATAAAAAAGAAAAGTTAAAAATAAAATCCGATTATAAATTTTGGCCATAGTATAAAATTTAGAATGAAATCTACCTTCTTTTTCGTGTTTGATGTGGAAAATACTTGGAAAAGATAAGTACCTAGCTAGCTAGGTTTGCCATAATTTATGCGATCGTATTATATTTTTAATTTCGTGCGACCAATAATTTAATAGGTGGCAAACAATATTTCATCATAAAAATTGACGCATCGTTGGTATTGTTTATGGACCACCAATTTATAAATATATACACGTACCAAAAAAATTAAAATAAAATATAAATACGATCTTAAAAAAATAATTACAGTTTAAATTAATGTGATGAAAATAAAAATTTAACATTGTGCGTAATTTTTGTTTCTTTATTTATTTACCAATAAAAATAATTTTAAAATATGATAAATAATTTAATTAAATAAAATAATGAAGTGAGAAGTGAGGGGGACGGGGCGTGGGAGCACGCGAAGAGGAGTGCGAGTAGGGTTCGGAGTGGCGGGGGGGGGTGTAACGGAGAGAACCTTAAATCCAATCGAAATTAAAAGTAAATTTAGGGGCAAATGAAACTCGAAGCTCACATGGAGGCATGTGAGGCGGACCCCACAGTAAACGAACTTGTGTGGGTAATGACAATCCACCCCCGTTTTTCCCGGGACGGAGGTCGCTTTGTCGGGCTGGTGTGGCGGACACTTCTCTTTCAACCATTTTTTTAAAAAAATTTTAAATAAAAAAGTTAATAAGCATTTATAGTAATTATCTAACTATTTACATTTTTAAATATATATATAATTTACCTTTTAATTCTCTATATATATATATATATATTATATAATTATTTATTTAATTCTTTTTATAAATTAATACCCAAAAAAAATTTACTAATTACAACCTCTAAAATAATACACTACATAAAATTATCGTGCAAATCTTACATAAAATTTTATGAATTTAATGTTTGGAACAAATGTAAAATTATAGGTAAATTATTATAGTGTCCAAAATTCCGCACTTGTTACAATTCGATTCGTAGTTTTTTTTTTTTTGTTATCGTTCAAAATTACAAATAATTTCGGTAAAAAAAAATATAAAATTTACTTCAAAATAAAGTTAAAACCACGATAAATATTATTTTAAATTAGAAGAATATATTCTAGTGTTGAATTTATTAATATATATATATATTTTTATAAGTTTAATTCCAACATCGACCCACAAAAGAACTACGAGAAACAACAAAGAAGAAAGAACAAAACGAAGAAAAAGATTGAGGAGAGTGCGCACGTTAAGACAACGCAACTGCACAGATCGTTGTGAGCAACAGACACGCAGCTTTCACGTTGAAAATTAAAAATGGCGGATGGTGGGATCGTTCGTGTTTTAAATTAGCTGGCGATCACTAATTAATTAGCCACCCGGGTCTTTTCGTTAATCTTTCCTTTAATTATTTGATTTGATTTTTTATATTTTATGTATATGTATATATATGTGTGTGTATATATATATATATATCGTCTTTATCTTGCTTTTTTCCCCTGCGTCCCTGTTCTTCTTCCAGTTTACTTGAGATGAGATGTGGATATGGCCGTGTGGGAACATAAAATGTTGGTGCTACGTGAATGATATGATATACCCTAATGCTCTCTCTCTCTCTCTCTCTCTCTCTCTCTCTCTATATATATATATATATATCAAATACGTAACTGCGACTTGGGATCTAATGGCTTTGGATTGATCTGTGCATTTCGGTGCTGGTGATGACCATTCTCCATTAATGAAGCTTTTTCTTGGACCCATGGGCCAGGCCCAACTAGCAATATGGATCGGCCTAGGGTGAGCCCACGTCCTGATATTCTTTTACAGTTTTAAATCGGTTAATCTGATTTAGTGTTCGACTAAAATTGATCGATTTTTCATATCGTATAATGTTTAAACATACAAGTAAATCAAATATTATTATATTCAATTTACTTTAATCTTTTTGGTTTTAATCGAAATTTAAGAATCTTTAATCGTGATTTAGTTTTGAACGAACGTATGTCTTGATTGGGTTCAGCTATATTGAACGGATCATAATTGGCCTATTTTGCTTAACTTAACCTAATCCAATATCAAATTTATACACGTTCATTTGATATATTTTTTATATCATGAGGGTAACTGAAAGTACGTTTGTTAGCTTCCCAATAAAGAACTCGATCAAGTTCCTGCTAGGTTACGCATTTATAACATTAATCGTTCAATCTCCGTACTAAAACTTTAACACAAAGTTTTGCCTTAATTTCACTCTTTCAAATAATACATTTGTAATTTTTTTTTATTGTACGTTAGCGATTAACTTTAACGATCTAATTTTAATTTAAAATGAAATTTATTTAGTGAATGAGACAAAAATAACAGATAATTTTAGAGATTAATAATAGTAAAATATAATATTATATGAATAGAATTTTATGCACACGATACAATTTTGAATAATATTAATCAGATCATATTTCTATTGATTATATTTTAGAAATTAAATACGAAAATACGTGTTTAATTTATGTTTTTAACTAATTGAACTTGTGTTCGAAATGGTATACGTTCGTGTTCTGAACGATAAATTATACATAAATTAATTTTTTAAAAGAATAATTTTATTATTTATATTTTACTAATACTCAGTTTTTGATAATATTATTTTAAAAAATAAATCTACTAATCTGATTCTAATTTTGATAATTTGTCTTCTATACGCAATTTGTATGTGGATTAAAAAGAAATTAGAGTGGGTGGGTTAGTGTTACGGGAAGTTGTAAACCCTAATCACCGAGCTAATTGGGTTAATTAAGTTGGTAATTAAGGGGATAATTCGCATTGTAGGAGGCAAGTAGAGCAGGGATTGTTTGTACACGTGTACAATTGCGGAGACAATTGCATG
This sequence comes from Carica papaya, assembly GCF_000150535.2. The sequence continues at coordinate 324,427 of NW_019014646.1, forward strand.
GAAATGCATGCACTCTTTTGTCAGTTTATCACCGGACACTATCGGCAGTACAAACACACGTGCCCGACACGATTGAAAGGTTTTTTGTCAGTTCGAACAAACCCACAACTTTGTCTTCCCTTCGTTCCTCTTTCTTGGTTTGCTTATACAATTTATTTTAATTTTTAATTAATTAAACCTTAAAATTTACAGTGTTTATATACATAATATCATACGCACGTGTACGTAGAGTAGTATATAATACGTACGTATATAATTTTATTAACGTCAAAATAAGTGCTTTCAAAACAAAGTTAGTTAAATCACGTTTTGAAAATTTTGAAAATAAGTATAAATTTTATCTTTTATATGTGAAAGTTCATACGAACTTAATTTTTATTATTTCAGACAAAATTTTCACTATCTTTTAGTTAAAAAAAAAAAAAAATTATATCCACAAATAGAAGTATACACAAATTTTAAATTTGTTCAAAGTATAATACAGTATATTCTTACGAGGAATTCAGAATCTTTTTCCGAAATTATTTTATAAAAAATATGCGTCTATTTTAATTATAATTACGCTTATAAAAAATTTATAGTATTAAAAAAATTAGAATTAATCTTGATGTAAAAATAATAGAAAAAAATATTTGCTTTTTCCGATTACATGGAACAATTCTTAACTGTTGATTTTTTTTTTCTCTCGAATGCTATTAGAATTTCGAATGATCTTCGCACACCCAAAACTCAAATATGTTTACGATTTTTACCCAACGCAAGAGAGATAATAGTGATAGATATATATGTAACGGCATCGGAAATTTAAATAAAGATGTATGTATTAAAAATTTAAATGCGGAAGCGAAATAAAAATTCTGATTAACATCCATTACACAATAATCATAAAGGTATTCAATGTATAAAATAATAACCTAATTAAAAGAAATACTCGAAATAAAAACTATGAATATAACTATAAAATCTTTAGACGTCTAACTCACCGTCTTCTTGTGGAACGGGCTCGGGAACTATGTCTTCCTAATCTGAAATAGTTAAGTAAGGAATGAGCTACACTAGCCCAGTAAAGACATCACACTATCTCACTACCACAGAAGTAAAGGTTGGTAGAAAATAAAAACGTCCAATGGAACATAATTTATGACAAACTCATTTATTAATAATGAAAATCTTTACTGTCCACTTACCTCAGTGAGATTCGTAAAAATAACATATGGAAACAATAACATTATAACCATCATAAAATCATATACGCTTTATAACATAACACATGTTATACTTTTGTACTTCAATAATCAGACAACAAATTTTCTCTTTTACCAGCCTACTAGTATCCATGGGGATCCATAGGGGGTCCCCGCTGCACGTGAACCATCAACATTAATAATCTGATTCTAGGGCTATCCCTATACCCCGTCCGGTATGGGTGCCAAAACAATGAACCTCAACACACCGTACCCATACCCCGTCCGGTATGGGAGCCAAAACCATAAACCTCAATACCCCGTCCGGTATGAGGGTGAAACAGGCCGTCCCCATACTTCGTCCGGTATGGGCGCCAAATCACATAAGGTCTCCCTACCCCGTCCGATATGAGAGACCACGTTCCCGGTAGGGTTCTCTACGAAGCCGATCCGTCCACCATCTCCAATGATATCTAGTTAGGCTGTCCACATTATTCATTTATCGATTTACGTAACCTTTTTTTCATTTTTCTTGGTCTCAATTTTTCAATCATACACAAACACGTAAACCAATAATGAACACTAAATAAAACAACACAACATCGGGTTCACCATAATTCAAGTCATAATAAAAGAAACCATGATTCATGCATACTTTCATAAAATAAATACATCAAATACCATACTGCATTTAAAACTGAAAAATAGATCAAACCACAACTGACCGAAAAATACATCAGATTCAGGCTCCATTAGTAACCCTAATTAATTATACACATGTATTAATTAATGAAATGTCGTTTTATTATTTATTGAGCTTCAATACTGTGATAGAAAATATGGTGAAAAATCCTTACTTGTTTCGGGGTCTGAAATCGGATCTACAATGAGCATACAGGCTGTCCCTAAATTCTCTGAATTTTTTTTGAAAAACTGAAACGCACTACCGGTACCTGCACGCATCCCAAAAAATTTCAAATCAGACCCAGGGCCCCTTTTCAGCCAATATCGAAATTCTGGCACGGTGGCTTCGCCGTGCTCCGGCGACAGCACTGCCGCCCGCAGCGGCGATCCGCCTCGGATTGGTCATTTTCGGTCGAATTCGGCCAAACTTGCATTGGTTTCTGCAATAAAACAACCCTAGGGCCCTCGGTGGGCCAAAAAATTACGAAAAATCGAGATTTACCGGCGGCGGAACTCTCGGGTGCGGCGACTTCTCTGGTGCGAGTCGCGATTTGATATTTTTCTCCGGTCAACCTGTAGAGAAAAGGACGGTGATCACAGTGGTGTAAAAATTGCATCGAACGGGAACCGGAAAGGGCCTAATCGGAGGCAAAAATCGAGGGAAGCCGCGGCGGCGCTGCTGGACTTCGGCGGTGTTTTTTGGCCGATTGGTAAGTTGTTTGGCTTCGATTTGGGTATAGGCGGATTCAGCATCGAAAAACGAGCCAATGGGAGAAAATTTACCTCGTTTGGCAGTCAAAAAACCCACTGGTGCGGCGACGAGTAGCGGCGGCCGACTCCTCCGGTGACTGGTTCTTCTCCTCTGGCGAGGATACTGGCGGCTAGGGTTTGGGGTCGGGTGTGGGTGAGGTTATTTATAACATTTTCGTTTTAATCTGGGCCGTCCATCACGATTTAATCTGGGCCGTCCATCGCGATGCGATCTGGGCCGGCTTCACGCGTGAGATTTGAGCCGTCTGCACGCGTGAGATCTGGATCGTTCGATCGCATGCACGCGGATCGCCTACGTGGCTCTGTTCCGCGTCAGCTTCTTTGTCACGCGGCGTGTTCTGGTTAGCCGGGAATACTGACGTGGCACAACTTTCTTAAATTGCGTTTTGATCCCCGGTTTCTGATTTTCTTTTTAAAAACACATCAAGAATCTAAATTTTCACATCTTTTTTCTCAAAATCAATTTCAATTAAATTCCAAAAATAATTTTACTATATTTTATTATTATTATTATTTTTTTATTTTTATTAAATTAAATTAAAACTTTATAAATTAAATATTAAAAATTAAACTAAAATTCTAATATAAATTACAATAAATTAAAAAATAAAAATAATAAATTTGGGTGTTACAATATATGTATTTTATGGGTGTTAACTGTTTAATTGATTAAACATAAATAATTTTTTATTCATTATATATTCAACAATAGTCGTATCTTTTTATAATAAGAGTTTCTTTATTATAATCTTACGAAAAATCGTATCTTTTTTATAAAGGATGTTGTGGACGTTTGTAATTTTTTATGCAACGTAGAATTTATGTGATATTCATTTACATATTCTTATTTATTTAGAGAAAAATACAAATTGTATTAGAAAATAATAATAATAATAATAAATTTTTTATAAAAAAAAAAAAAAAACCCTTAAAAACGGAAGGTGGATTGTTATCGTTGGAAGGTGGATTGTTATCGTTGGGCCGCAAGGCCCGTTCAAACAGGTTACGTGCTTTGAAGCGAAACTCTGGGCCGGGCCCAGGCCCAGGCCCAAACCTTATAGTTTAAAGCTATACCGATTAATTTACGGAAGAAAAAAAATTGTAATTTATAATTCCAAAATTAAAAGGTAAAATGACAGAAAAAAAAATGTGGACCCCACACGATATAATCAAACGCGATATATATATATATATATATATTTAAAAAAATATATATATAATTTAATTTTTAATAATTAAAAACTGTACACTATATAATTTTTAAAAGACATGTCATATTCTGAAAATAAATAAATAAGTTTGAAAAAAGTGGGCTTCGTGGTCCGCTCCGCAGATGATAATTATTTTAAATGGTTATGGACCCTTAATAAATAAAAAGTCCATGTCCAAAATAATTTTCCCAAAATATTTATTTTTCCTTTTTTTTTTTTTTTAAATTTTAAATCTCCAAACACCCAAAACCAAAAATAAATCGCTCTTCGTCCCAACTACTACTTTCCCCGTCCCCGGTCCAATTAGGTTTTCGGGTTCTAAGCCCAATCCCTCTTCTCTCTCTCTCTCTCTCTCTCTCTGTGTCTCTCTCTCTCTACCCCGGCAAACCCCTAGATCTCTGTCTCCGGCGTCGTTGCTCGCCGGCTTGAAGGTTTCGTCTTTGCTATCGAATTCTTCGACGGATCGGAGGATTTTGTTGTTTTCTGCGGGTAAGATGTCGAAACCTAATTGTAACCCTAGGGGTACTGAGTTTTGTTTAATTTCCTGCAATTTTGATATCTGTTTTCTCGGTGGAGTCGGTAACGATTGTTCTTAGCTGTTTTGTGCGTTGATTTTGGTCGGGAATTCTGCGATCGTCAAACTATCGAGTTTTGGAGGCTAGAATGAATTTTGAAAGGAGGGAGGGAGGGAGGGATCGTTTTCTGCTGAATTTATGTCGTAGAGAAGGCTTGTTTTGTTTTTCTCTTGGTCTGGGTCTCGTCTTCTCTGATCTGGGCAGGTGGTGTTTTCAATTTTCGTGGGTCTCGTCTTTGATTCTTTGTAGATTCGGTTTGCCGTTGGTTTTCTTTAGCCTGTTAGGTTAAATTTGGGTCCTTCTTTGAGATGGAAAGATAGTTTCATTTTTTTTTTTAGGGTTATCTGGGCTTATTATTTCAGCTTCTGGTAAAAAGCCCAAGGCGGGAACACCATGTTTAGCACTTATGCCAGTCCACTAGCTATGGCTAGTCCAACAGTAAAAGGACACGTTAGTAAGACAACTCTAACAACGTCACCTCAATTTCTTTCCTTCTCTCCACTTCTGCTTGAACCACCTCGAAGCAAAAGCCTTTCTCGGCTCAGCCCGACATGACCCATGCGTACAGATGGATGTATATATGCATGGTGCTGCTCATGTGTATTTGGCCTTCTTGTGGCGAAATCGTGAATGAATGATCTTTCTTTCGTTCTTTTTTTTTTTTTGTTTTGTTTTGTTTTGTTTTTCTCTTGTTTTGCGTTTATCAATCTGCATAATTCCCTTTTCATCATCGTCTCCGACATGAACAGACCCATAAAACCCATAATTTCTATGGCATGCTTCTTTGCTACGATTCAGTTCCTCTTCCTCCCCTTATCTGGCAATGCACGTGCGAATGCATTGAAGCAGCCACCGTCATTCAAGAACTCCTCAATGACTTCAAGGCCACACCTTCAATCTGTACTCGTCGACTTCTCTGCAAATTTTTCCTTTGCTTTTCCTCTTATTCTATATCCTTAATGCCACCTGTCTTTTCTTATTGGTCTCGTTCTGGCATAAATACTGGACTGCAGATACCTATACCACTAACATCTACCATAACTAGTGAAGACAATTCATAAAAGATTGCTTGGATTTGTTATATAAATGTTTTCCATCTATTGTTTGCAATATCGAATGATCGATCAATGTTGGAATCTGGATTGTCTTTAAACTGTTTTGAATGCATATTTGGGCTTGAAAGTTTATTTTCTCCTTTGATTGAACCTTATAATGTCTGACGTTGCTGTACTTTGATCTTTCTATTATTTTATGTTAAATATATCTCAGACTTGAGCCAATACAATTTGATTTTGTCTTGATACCTTGTTTGCCGTTTAACTGCCTGGCTTCTTTTGCATCTACGATATGAAACATTAGCAGTAACTAAGTTATTAAGTTTTTAATATACCAATAGATCAATGTATGATTCATTTCATTCTGCATCATTAGGAGGATCTGCATATAAATAGTTGAAATGCATATGACTTCAGCCAACAGACTGGTTTGAGATGTCAAGACAAAATCCTAATTTACTGTATAGTTTGCTCCTGCCGTAATAATCCTTCTTGTTGGTTCACTAGTTATCAGATGACAGTTCATTTTTTTTTTATCTGTTTTTGGTGTCATTTATCTTCCCCTTTTTGTTGTCGGAGCTTATGTGGTGTCATTTCCTATACTTAAGTGTGCAGCATATGTTAGTGATGATACAAGGTGTTGCTTGCGTGTCTTACTTTTTCGTTTTGGATTGGGTTTCTATTTTCTTCAGGAACAATGTCGTTATTAATGTTGTTAGAAGGTTACTAATACACTATTTTTATCCATCTTTTGAATTGCTTTCAGGTTTTCACTTGCTGCAAGGAGTAAGAATTCACTTCTTGAGACAAGATGGCAACTGCTGAAGAAAACAATAACTTGGCGCTGATAACCCCAGAAACACAGCCTGGCAAGCGGAGGAAAAAGAAGTCCATTGTCTGGGAACATTTCACAATAGAAAATGTAAGTCCTGGATGCAGGAGGGCATGCTGTAAGCAGTGCAAGCAAAGTTTCGCGTACAGTACAGGTTCAAAGGTAGCAGGCACCAGCCACCTCAAACGACATATTGCCAAGGGAACTTGCCCTGCGCTCTTGCGTAACCAGGAGAATAATCAATTATCACCATACACCCCAAAGACAGGGGGAAGTGAGCAGCCAAAAAGACGATACAGATCCCCTGCTTTACCTTATATTCCATTTGATCAGGATCGATGTCGTCATGAAATTGCTAAGATGATAATCATGCATGACTATCCGCTTCACATGGTTGAACATCCTGGATTCATAGCTTTTGTCCAGAACCTTCAGCCCCGTTTCAACAGGGTGAGCTTCAACACAGTTCAAGGTGATTGTGTTGCAACATATTTAAGGGAGAAACAAAGTGTCATGAAGTACACGGAGGGTATTCCAGGCCGTGTTTGCCTCTCTATGGACTTGTGGACTTCAAATCAAACATTAGGTTATGTCTTTATAACTGGACATTTCATTGATTCTGATTGGAAGTTGCAGAGGAGGCTTCTCAATGTCGTGATGGAACCATACCCTGATTCGGACACTGCTTTAAGTCATGCTGTAGCTGCTTGCCTTTCTGATTGGAATTTAGAGGGCAAGTTATTTTCTGTCACTTTCAATCATCCACTCGATGAAGCTGGGCTTGAAAATCTTAGGCCTCTTCTCTGCACCAAAAATCCTCTTATTTTAAATGGTCAGTTATTGCTTGTGAATTGTATATCCCGTACATTAGGCAGTATTGCAAAAGATGTCTTAGGTGCAGGGCAAGAGATAATCAAGAAAATCCGTGATAGTGTGAAGTATGTGAAGATATCAGAATCACATGAGGAAAAGTTTCTCGAGCTCAAGCAACAACTTCAAGTACCCAGCGAAAAAAGCCTATTTCTTGATGATCAATCTCAGTGGAACACAACATATCATATGCTTGTGGCTGCTTCAGAGTTGAAGGAAGTGTTTTCTTGCTTGGATACTTCTGATCCTGATTATAAGGAAGCCCCGTCAATGGAGGACTGGAAGCAGACTGAGACTCTTTGCGCATTCTTGAAACCTCTTTTTGATGCAGGCAACATGCTGACAACCACCAGTAACCCAACTGCAATTACAATCTTTCATGAAGTGTGGAAGATTCAGTCAGATCTGACTCGTACTATCACAAGTGAGGATCCTGGTATCAGCAATCTTGCTAAAGCAATGCACGAGAAGATTGACAAGTACTGGAAGGATTGTAGCTTGATTTTGGCAATTGCAGTGGTAATGGATCCTCGGTTCAAGATGAAGCTTGTTGAGTTTAGTTTCTCGAAAATCTACGGTGAAGATGCTCCTACATATATCAAAATTGTTGATGATGGAATTCATGAGCTCTTTCTTGAGTATGTGGCACTTCCTCTGCCCCTTACACCTACTTATGCAGAAGATGGAAACCTGAGGATGGAGGATTCCCAGGGAAATCTCCTTTCAGACCACGGATTGACAGACTTTGATGTCTACATCATGGAAACTACTAGCCAGCACATGAAGTCCGAGCTAGATCAGTATCTGGAAGAATCTCTGCTTCCTCGTGTCCAAGAGTTTGATATGTTGGGTTGGTGGAAACTGAACAAGCTGAAATACCCAACTCTTTCCAAAATGGCTCGAGATATTCTATCAATTTCAGTATCTGCTGCTTCGCCTGAGAATGTGTTTGATATCAATACACCGAGGGAGATGGACAGTTACAGAGCTTCTTTGCGGCCAGAGACTGTTGAAGCCCTTATATGCGCCAAGGATTGGCTCCAGCAGGGATTAACCGAAGTGCCAAGTGCACCAATCAAGATGGAATTTTAGGTGTTAGTTGTAGGCTTGTAGGTAGCTAGTTAGTTCTGTGATATGCTATTATTAGGCTACCGTTTGTATCATTTCAAGTGAAAGTTGTAAGGATTGATTGAACGTACAAGCCAAATTTGTAGAGCAGCTCGTGTTTTAACTTGCTTTTTAATATGCCTCAG
>NW_019014646.1:345301-356851 GCF_000150535.2 Carica papaya
TAAATTGTTTTTAAAAAGTAATATATATATATATATATATGTATATATGTATGCATGTGTGAGCTATATTGAGTGGGTTCTTACAGAATTCAATGTCAAAGCCCATAGATTGGCTGGGTGGGTTCTCAGTATCAGCCTATAACTTTCATGGAAGGGAGCAAAAATTGTACAATAACATAATATAATAAAGTTGAATATACATAAATCCACAGGACCCTATGATTTTTTCCTTATAATAAGATAAATACCATATTTATAAAAATTATAACGAATTTTTAACTAATTTTAAGTACTTTAATTAAATAAACTTAAACGGTATAGAATATTATTTTTATTTAAAAACATAATAAATTCGTCAAAATCTAACGTAACTCGGTAATTGAAACACCGCGTATGCATCGATGCGTTAACTTTTTTTTATCAAACTAAATCAAATATCATACGTTAACTACCACCGAGCTAACATTATGTTAGTTTATTAGAATATTTTGATTTATGTTAAACGAATAAGAATGTTATAACGCTGTATTTGAAAATTTAATAAATAAGGAAATATATTCAGACCCTTCATTCTGTGATGAAAGATAGCAAACTTGGGTAAAAAAATTAAATAGTTCAACATTTTATAAAAGCATTAGGTAAAAAAAATATTCTTAAGTAATTAAGTAATTCTTATGGCGAATCATTAAATATAAAGGTTGAAATCAAGATTTGATTTAGATATGTTATTCATACGTATTAATAGCTTTGATACAATATACGTAGTAGCATATCGTTTGAAAGGTTTTGATAATTCATTTCAATTCATTTATTCAAATCGATATTTATTACGTAAGACTTCTCGTTTTAGTGGCAATCTATTCGAATCAATATTTATGTTAGCATGATTAACATTTTACATGTTTCACGCTAAATAAATAAAGAATTGTTATTCTATACTGGGAATCAAGACCTTAATAATCCCACAAAATGACAATAAGTAATCAAATCTTTGACTTTATTGGAACGTAAATTAAATATAAAATACGGACAAATTTTTGATTGAATGGTTTACCGTTCGTTCATTAGTCATATAAGTGATCTTTTTCACGACTAAAGATATTATATTAGATAGAAAAAAACGCGGAGCACTCTTTCAAAATCTTTTTCAAGATTATTCGATAGAATCTTTATTATAAACACGTAAGTTATGATCTTTTGTGGATTTAACTTTTATCCCACCCTGTCCGAGCCCTGATCGATCAACACCGACCTTTTTTTTTTTTTTTTACTACGAGAATGAATTTAAATACTTATATAATTATTTGATTTTTTTGTATATATAATATGAGAGGGAATATTTATTTATTCATTACAAATATCAAATATATATATATATAACAATGCAGAGTAAATATTATATTTTAATTATATGTGATATTTAAAGGAAAAAAAAAACAGAATTATTAAGCAAATCTTAAATTATAATTTTTAAGAATACAAAATGTATTTATGGTAATAAGTATATTTGTTCTGTTAAATAATTTGTGGTACAAAGTAGGTAAAGTGGGTACGTTGTGAACTTGAAAATGGCAGGAGAGATAAGGTTTTCTACCTACCCTTCTCTGTCAGTCCATCCCCAACTCGCTCCCTCTCCCACTCACCCGTCGATTCACATCTTCCGTTCTCTTAATCTGTAACAAAGAATTCACAGAGACGGATTTGTATAATTGGATTTGGATTTTCTGATCATGGGTCCTTCGTCATCCTCCGCCATGGAGATTCTGGATCCTCCTCTGCAGAGCATTGGATTCAAATTCCAGCATATGTCTCCCACCAGAGTCGCCGGCCACCTCCATGTCACCGCTCTTTGCTGCCAGGTAATTTTCTTTTACCGATTCTTTATGAATATCTATCTACATCTTATAAACGGAACAATCATTGCACAGCCGTTCAAGGTGTTGCACGGCGGCGTGTCGGCGTTAATTGCAGAGTCGCTGGCCAGCGTGGGCGCTCACATCGCCTCTGGCTTCAAACGAGTCGCCGGCATCAACCTCTCCATCAACCACCTCAAGCCCGCCGTACTCGGGGATTTCGTCATCGCCGAGGCTTCTCCCATCACCGTCGGCAGAACCATTCAGGTCAATTGATTACCTATTCCGGCGTTACCTGTTAATCCTATAAAGTTTTGATTAATGAGTTGACGGAGACTTTACGAAATTTTTAATAGGTGTGGGAAGTGAGAATATGGAAAGGTAATCCCTCCGACGACGACAATGCGGAGACCAGGTCGTTGGTGTCGACGTCGAGGGTCACTCTCCTGTGCAACCTGCCGGTGCCGGAGAATGCCAAACACGCCGCGGATCATCTCAAAAAGTACGCTAAACTATGACTTGTGGAACTCCCTCTCCCTGTAAATCTCACCCGCGTATTGCTGCTTCTTTCGTGCTTATCTTTTCTGTTCATAAAATTTGGCCTATTATGAACTCTCTGCAATTTTACCCAATTCTCTAATCTGCCATCCTGCCATTCTCCAATCATTAGTCAACTATGTTGTTTATTCCCAATATATATATATATATATTCTTCTTCAGTGACAATATATATTTAACTATATATATATATATATATACAAACACATATTTGTTTAGTATTTTTTAGTACACCACTTTTAACATTAATAGAATTTTATAAATTCAAAGTAGTTTAAATTGGAATAAGTATTTGCATATTTGTTTTATTTATCTGAAACTTCATATGTTTACAAACTGTCAATTACCTAAAAAAACGAACTTTAATTTAAAATTTCAGTAAAATGAAAAAAAGAAATTATTTTACAATTTAAAAAAATATTAAGTATATTTTTATGTCATAATTACTAAACATAATTTCATATAAATATCACCCATATAAAATTATCTAGAAACGTTACGTACCTTAGCGAAATGCTCACACTTTTTATTACTGCGTTAATAACATATTTTATTATAATCTATCACGATGAATTAAATCAAACACTACGCTTTCACCATATGATTATTATAAATTTTTCATTTCATACCATCGTTTAGTTGATATATATCAGTCAAAATATTTATTTAAGAGCATATCACTCGAAGATAATACATGACGTTCAAAAATCTCATTTAAAAAAAAATTGTACTTGTTAAAACTCGAACAAAAATGATTATTGATCTTGACACTAACTTTCACGCTTGTTTTACGGGTATAGTCATATTGAAATCATAAAAAAAAATATATATGGAATATCGATGCACTCATTTGATTGAAATATTTCACGTATCATTTAATGAATGACATAGTGTATAAATAGTAAAATAATTTATAAAAGATTATCAGTAAATATTATATATCTAATGTGTAAGGATAAATAATAAAATATAGATTACTTATTTAGGTTATGTCTATTTTAATACAAAGTATGCATTGCTTATTTAAGCTATATGCCCATTTTACATGTGAAGTTTATAAGTCTGAGTCCACTATGAAGTATTACGTATCACGATTTAGGTTATAATAATTGATTAATAAAATGCTTATTTAATATTCACTTATAGAACATTTATATGATTCTTTATATATATATATATATATTACGAGATTTTTTTATGAAATCATTACCAGTAATACTGTCATAATAGATAGACGTGTCATAATGAATTAATTCAGAACTTACATGTTCAAGTAAATAAACTAAAGTTTCTAATAGGTAATTTACTTACAATAGGTAACAATGATAAAGTTATCATCAAGCCTCACATAATTTGAATCCCACTAAAATACGACACGTACGAGATTATTTATGATGTACTTATTGATATATTAGTAAATAAAACTATAAGTTGTATGTCGTATTCGACTAAAATTATAGTATTTAATAGCACGATGATGGCTTTTATAACCTTAATTGATTTCATGAGATATAAGCAATAAAACTTTATTTTGAGTAGCTTTTGATTTTGGATTTTATATTTTTAAATTACTTTTTACGAACAAATGAATAAAATAATATGTATTTTGACAAAAATAAAAGCTAAATTATAATTACCATATAATTAAATATAAAAATTATAAATTGTAATTTTTGGAATATAGCTTTAGCCTTTAATAGAAATTTACATTTGAAAATTCAAAAATTATTTGATATTTATATAAAACATCAATTGCTAAACAACTATTTCAATAATACTTTTTAAAGTTATAACATAAGCAACAATAATCGGAAGTACTACTAATTTGATTGTAAGTAGTAAGATAGATGAGTATGCGGTGTATACAAATTGAAAGAGATTTTCAACGAGTGGAGAATATATTCCAATCATACCTGAAATGAAAGTATGAACTCGGTTTGCTTTATTTTTGAAACGAACATTTTATTAAACTGACGTTGTATTCAATATTATAAGTTGTAATATAGTTGTTCATATTTTAGTTATATCGAAATTTATTATTTTGGGTATAAATTTTAAAACTCGAAAACCTACTTATTTTATAGTTTAATTTTTTTTAATAAATAACATATTTTATCATTATATGATTTGAATAAATTTTAAACTTTATTATAAAAATAAGAATTATGATTATAAATTTTATTTTAACAAAAGATATAACGGTGAATAACCTATAAAATTTGGGCATTTTTTAAGAAAATTTAATTACGGAAATTCTTCGTTGACTAAAAATTTATGAATATTTAGTAATTAACGTTTCAAATGTTTTGTTAAAACATATAGTTTTATAAAAATGTGCGATTTAAACACTTTTGATTAGAAAAAAGTAAATAAAAGTGATTATAAAAATTATAGTTCGAGAATTTTTAGAATTATACGACTTACACAGTTTTGAGTATTTTACGAGATGTAAAAAAATATTTACAAAATTACTAGAAAATTTTATAATTAATTTAATGGTTATAAATAATATTACGAAGGAAAAATAATTTTATTAATTAAAATAATTACTTTTATTGATTCAATATAATAATAGCTGAATCTAATCTAATCAAACTGCGTCTGTTCTGTTTCATTAAACCAAACGCACCACTTCGCCGCAGCACCCAATAAAAGCCCACGATAATTTCATTTTTGACTTTAAAAATAAAAAAAAAGGGCCTCCGGCAAAGTTCTCTCTCTCTCTCTCTCTCTCTCTAATCCGTATCTTCCCCCCCAGTTTGGCCGCATAGGTTTTGCTCTCTGCAATTCGCAACTCGCAACTCGCTCTCCTTCCCTGCAATTCATCCAATCTTCTCCTCCCTTTTCTCTTTTTAAATTTAAAATTTCTAAATACTCTTTCCGTTTTCTATCCCAAACCGAAATGAAATTCAGAAGGTTTCCTCTGAGATATCGGTAACGAGAGTTAGGGTTTTTCGCTCGTTATCAGGGACCGTCACAAACTAGCGGTAAGACCTTTGAGTGAGCGGGTTATTGCATTATTGCGTTCTGATTTAGTCGATCTGGCAATGGATTCGCGAGATTCATCCTCATCGACGGCAACCAATCGTGATGTCTCCGCAACTGATGACGACGGGGTACTCTCCGTCACTGCCGCACTCGCTAAGGACGCCGCTCTCTACTTCCAGTCCCGCAAGTTCGCGGAGTGCATCGAGGTCTTGAATCAGCTCAGACAGAAGAAAGAAGACGATCCGAAGGTAATTTCCTACTCCCTTGCAGAGGTATTTGATTGCTGCGTGTAGTTTGTCTTTGTAGCTTATTCATCTCGAGGATTCTTTATCGGGAATTGGTCTTACTTTGGGCGTATTACTATTATTTCTTCCCCATTTCCTAGTACTTTCACGGGGTTGTAGTTTGTGGATGGTGAGAAGTTGATTTGCTGTTTCTTTTGCGTTTCTTGCTATGTGCTTTGAGGGAATAGTTGGTTAGATTTTAAGTTCTTCATTGATTTGGAGGATCAAGCATGTTCTTTTGTCACTTGCGTGTTGTTACTGATGAGAAAAGAATCGGCTGCTTTGTTCTGTATACGTTCCATATGATGTGACCGGGAGATGGAAATACCTATGCCGGGAGCAAGCTATGGGAATATGCTTATTGAGTCCTCATTCTTAGCTGACTGCAGATAATAGCACTGGTTTGCTTAATTGCTTCTACTGTGAGTATGGTTAAGGGGCGGTTTGCATGCATTACCTTTGTGCTAACTAGAATGGAAACTACCATAGGGCTCAAATTATATTACACGAACTGTTATCTCTAACCTAAAAACATCTATACTAGATCTGGAGAAGTGACATTATACACTTGATTGAGACTTCAACTTCTTTTTGGTGGTCTCATTTAAGCTTTCTGCCTTTACAATTGTTTTTTTTTTTTTTTTTTTTTTAAGGTGGGCTTGATCTTTGTCAATGGTGCTGCTTATTATAAAATATTAGAATGTCAAGCTGCATTGCTGCCTTCATTTGCTGAGAACTTTGATAAGTCGATCTTGTATGGGATGTTGCTGTATTGTTAAAATGTCTTTTCCGTATTTACTTATTATTCCTTTTTTTAACCTCGAGGTAGCTTTTCTTTTCTAGCCTGTTGCAAGCCTGCTTGCAAGAATTGTATTATGTAGCAATCATATTCTCAACCACTTCAGTGACCACTAATAATGTATGGTTTTTACTTGAAATTTCACATTTCTTGGGATATTCTTTTAATTTATTTCATTGAGGTTTATTAGGTCCTTCACAATATTGCTGTCGCGGAATACTTTAGAGATGGTTGTTCAGATCCAAAGAAGTTGCTTGAAGCACTTAACAGTGTGAAGGTACGGTGTTGATTTTTCCCACTGGGACTTCTAATGAGGCATGGTTTCCTGCAGCATGTTATAATGACCCACTTTATTATGTATAATTTTTTTAACAAGTTATAAATGATTTAAAATATCAAATAGTAACGAGGAACCTATGGAACCAAGATTACATACCTTTTAAACATGGCGAGAGGATCAGAAGGCAATCTGACTAGAGTAGATCTATTCCCATAAACATACGGGTTAAGTTAATTATGACCAGAAATAATGCAATCTGATTCCACTTAAATATGCACTTTAGATATGGCTAGAAGATAGGAAAGTAATATGCTCAGAATGAACCTCATTTCACTTTTGAATTCTGGTGTTAAAAGTCTTAAATAAATGGCTTTAATATTGCTCGTGCTACTTCATATGTGGACTGTAGTTTTAGTTAAAGCTCAAGTTTCCCTTGTTACATTTTCATTTAGTTATCCCTTTCTGAGTTGTTTGTCTGTTGGAATATTCATCTGTGGTACAAAAACAAGAATCTTGCTGCATTTTATTGTTCTACCTGTGGTGTTATGGTCTGATTTTGTTTTTATGGTTGTCGTGCAGAAGCGGAGTGAAGAGCTTGTTTGTGCATCTGGAGAGCAGGTGGAGGCTGTTAGCAATCTTGGAAATAAAGTAATTTTGGGATCTAAAGGAAACAATACTGCAGCAAACAGCACCAGTATCGTATACATGGATGAATTTGATACGTCTGTGGCAACACTTAACAGTGTAAACTCCTTGTTTTCTTTGTTTAGCACCCAGGTGTATACTCTGATATTTTTTGGGATTAACGTGTTCCCTTCAAAACCACTCCTATTCAGGCAATTGTTTGGTTCCATCTTCATGAATATTCAAAGGCACTATCGGTTTTAGAGCCTTTGTTTCAAAATATTGAACCAATAGATGAGGTGCGCCATTGTTTGATTTTAAGTATCTCTATCTTTTTCTTCTAAAAAAAGTATCTTTATCTTTCCCATCAGTAATTTTCAGCGTGTTTAAAGTTTCACATGCAATACATATGCAGACAACAGCTCTTCAAATCTGTCTCTTGTTGCTGGATGTTGCGCTACCTTGTGGTGATGCATCCAAGTCTGTGGGTACGTTCTTGTGTTTATGGTGTGTCTACCTGCACTCAGTTAATCTTCTAGTTATTAATTTTTCCTGCTTAAATTCTGCTATTACTGTGGTTAGTACAGGTCTTCTTGTCATGCTTTCCTTGCCAACCTTTGGATTGTTTGTAAGACACATATCACAGGGCAGCAAGGAAGTGCACCTTTTTGTTTCTCTCAATTCTTGGGTTCAATAGCATGTTACTAGTGTGCTATGTGTTGCAACCTTAGATTAGATAGAGCCGGAGATTTCCTTTTTCTGCAGAAGTGTCAACTAGAACATTTGTTGTCTGTCTTGGTTTATTTAATTGTTTTATTAGCTTCTATGAACGCAAATTATTAAAATTGTATATGGTATGTGGCAATGAGTCTTTAGAAAAAATTCATTGGTCATCACAGTGCAAAAGTGTAGTGACGAGGAAATTCCTCTATATCTCTCTTTACTCCATCTTTTGATTGAATTGTTTAGTCTAAATTGAAGATTAACAAATTTTCCATCGCAAGATGTCAGATTAATTTTTGTCTTGATTGATAATTTATAAGATGAAGTTAGAATGGTAAATTACTTACCTTTGGGTCTAATTCTTTCTCTTTGGGACTTTGTTTTATGAATTTTTTTTTTTGAATAAAAAGTATGAAGTACATTAACAGACACCAAAGAAGTACCAACCTGTATACAAAATATTTACATATTTGCCAAGAAGTCAACGAGGTCCCCCAAATCCTCTATAGAATAAAGATGATGACCCAAAATAAAAAAGCCAAGGGTCTAGAACTATTTGTTCCTAATCCTATAAAAATCCACTACATCCTCAATCCCCTCAAAAGCTCTTCTATGGCTCTCCTTCCATGCCACTCAGAAAATGGTGAGAGGAATAAGGCCCATGATTTCCTCTACTGATTGGAAGCTGCCATCACCTAACTGATACCCAATAAACCGTAAACTGTCAGCCATAGCTTGTACTCTAACGGGCACCATAAAAGAACATGACTACAAGTCTCTGCAGCACCTTTATACTAGTAGCAAACCGTTCACCATAGTTGTTCCCCTTCTCATCAATTTGTCAATGGTGAGAATGCAACCTGTTCCGGCTTCTCATGCAAAGAAAGCAACTCTGGGAGGAGCCTTAAACTTCCATATCTGTTTAGAAGGAAACTTATTACCATCATTTTCCTACTCAGTCAGATGCTTGTAAAAGCATTTGACCGAGAAGGATCCTGAAGTAGTAAGATTCCATTGAGGTTGATCATTGCTGCCGGCCAAAACAATGAGAGACAAGGTACCCAGGAGATTCTCAATTCATTGATCTCCCAATCATTAAGATTTTTCAGTATATTTACCTGCCACTCCTTTACTGCCCCCCTATATCTGTGAGTGAGTCACTAACCAAAGTGTTTTTCCGTTGTGCTATGGCAAAAATCTGAGGGTACTAATCTCTAAGAGCTCCACTGTTCAGCCACAGGTCTTGTCACTCCTTTCGGTCCAATTCTTTCTCTTCGGGTCTTCACATTAAAAATAGGTAAAGATGTTGCAGTGCTTTTAGAATGTAGTCAAGATTTTCTGATTCTTTCCAATGAGAAAAAAATTATTCAGGGTGCCACCGTCGATTCAAATAGATTGATGATTTGATTTTATTCAAAACCCAACGGATGCCACTCAAATTAAAGAGGATAGATTCTCAGCCAAGAACATATAGTTTAGGTGATATAACGGTCTCATTGTAGAGTCGGCAGCAGGAGTTTGAGTCATATCACTCATATCATCTTAAAAAGAAATTGATACAATTTCAAGTGAGTTAATTGAACAAGTTCATGTGGTCTTCTAAATGGTTTCCGCAAATTGATCTGAATTCTACAATTTGTGGAATACCAAACTGCTCTTTTTATTTTAATGGGCAGAATATTATCATAGTTGTAGAGGCAGTTTGCAGTAATCGTCAACATCAAACTTCTGCCTTTATAAGAGTAATTGACGTTGAAAAGCTTGAGATTGTCTTTTTAATCCCATTGACTAGAAAATCAAAAACTTAGATGCTGGTTTCTTTTTACTATTGACCCATCACAACTATAAGCATATGTCTATATCTGGGCAAAGTAACTATAGGCCCATTTTTATAAGCCCCATTCTGCAGGACCAAATAAAAGAATCTGCCGTCTTTGCCTCATGAGAGCAGAGCTGCCACTATAAGAAATGAACATTGTTGGGTTCTGAGAAACCTTTGAAAGAGACAGGAGAGCAAGAGGGTGGGGAAGCTGAGATGACGTCATCTAAACTAATTGGTTGGTTGTCCTCTAGAAAAAGCAAACCGTTAAATGATTGGTAATCTGGTTTTCTGATTCCTTAAGCTACATATCTGGTCGAAGAGAGAGTTTCCTATCCACCCTGTGTTTGCAATATCTTAAATTAAATTTGTTAAATGAAGAGAAATCCTATTGTAATAACCTGTAGGCTATTGTATTTCTGCTACGCTCTTCTTGTAAAAATCTGATTGCTTCATCTCTTGTTAATGATCAGCAACTTTCTGGTGTCTGCACTACCTAACAGTTACCGGAGCCTTTTTATTTATCTTTTAAAAACCCCCTACTATTGTTCATTGGATGCAAAAGAAAGATACCAATAAATTATTATATGTTTTTTTGAGAAGGGACAATCAGTCCTCCTTTATCATCATAATTCCTGAAAAAATGGGAAATCCTTGACATTTCAGTGTTCAGTAATTAGACATGCTAATAGTCCTGTATTTTGATTAGATTCTTTGGGTGTTGAATTGTTGGATGTTCTACTGAATCTTAAAGATTGATCTGTTGATCCTTTTATGATTTGTATCCTTTTATGATTTGTACTGTTAAGATCTTGATTTGCAATTTGAATCTTGATTTGACGATCACGCTTGTTGAAGGAGATGGTGACAGTATTTATGAAACTGTAGAAAATGATACCTTACATCATGAACAAGATTCATTCCTTCAAATGAAATTGGTTTGAAGCCTATTTTACAAATACACATTTTTCTCTTACATTTTAGGTTTATGCTAGGGTTCCCTAAAGAACAGCTAGTTATGGGTTTGTTACGGAAGAGGGTAAGGGCTCTTTAAGAGAGAACCCGTAGATGTTTTTGGTAAGGACTTGCTGAGAGAGAATTCTTTCAGGGCTCCTTAGGAGAACTCTTCTACCTCGAGAGTAAGAAAATACACTCATACTTTTTGGAAAAGTTGTGCTTGCTGTTTTATTCATGCAAACTTCAGATTTGTATACAACTTTAGAGACGAGATTGTAAAACAATCTCCTAAAGAATGGGTAACTTCCAAACTGCCTTGTATCTGGAATTACCTCTTTCCACTTCTAAGAAAAAAGAAAAATTACAAACAGTTTAACAAATAAAATGCCTAAGAACTGAAAAAAAAATCTAATTTTTATCTTGTCCCCAAGTGTAAGTTCTTGATATGGCTCATAACAGCTTACCATTTTGTCTATGACCAATGAGTTGGTGGTGGTGTAATGGGTTTGTATTGTGTAATATACTATGGCTACTTTTAGTTCAAAAGTGCAAATTCGATAAAAGTACTTTTTTAAAATAAAAATAGTATGGTATGATTCACTCTCAAGCACCATGGGGGTGCAAACCGATGTACAATGTTATTTACATATCAACCGAAATGTCAA
>NW_019014646.1:357481-372724 GCF_000150535.2 Carica papaya
CGCTTAAGTCGTGCTCCATGTTGACGGATTTGGTGAGCATACATATCTAACATTTTGATTGACATTGTCTTGGCTTGTACTTTCTTTACAGTTGATTCATTAAGAATTATGAAGTAATTAAAGTAACCAATTAGTTTATTTCAAAAAAGAAATTTTATTTTAAAAAAAAGTTAAAGTAACCAATTAGCCCATCAACTTGAGGTGGTGGGAAGAGCCCAACTTAGTGTAACTGTGTAATCACTTAACTCTTATCTTATGTTGATTTTTTAAAATATAGGTGGTGCAACAAGGATTTAAACTTTTGATATTTGGTTTTGATACTATGTTGGCAAATTAAGTTGGGTAAGCAGTTATCTCTAAGACTTGATATGATGGGTAAAAAAACCTTACTTATGCATAAGCCGCGGTAACTTTGTTTTAGACCAAGTCACTATAAAATTGTCCTCCATTGTGTATATGGATAGATGAAATGTGATTTTGAGCTTGTTAAATACACTTCTACTAGAAAATAATATGAAACTGGCTATCCCTGGTAAACTTAGGAGGAGATTTTGTTAAGTACCATTATGGAAACAATAATATTAAAATTTGCAATTTTCTGATTACCTGAAGCATCCAAAACATTTGTAAGTAGAAACAAAAACATACTAGAAATTGACAGGGTGACCTCCTCTTGGAAAAAAAAAAAAAGGCTAGAAAATGTTTTTCTTCGAGAAACTTTCCAAAATAAAAGAACTTTCTACTGCAGATTTGAAGAATTAAGATATGATAACATACAGTGTCAAGATAACATTAAAAAATAGGATTGCTATGTTACAAAAGGTGTTCTCCGATCCTATTTTATTCCTTATGCCATGTTTAGGGAACGGGCATTCTGTATTCCATTTTCACCAATATCTCCAATTGTTTATTGTATTATTTATTTATTTATATGTTTGATAGGAGGGGGTAAAACCAAGGTGAATTGTACCCAAGCCTCCCTTTTCTGGAGACTGGGACATAATCATTTAGATCTATAGGCCTTTGTTCTTGTATTCATGGCATCTTGTATTCAATTGCCATGCCTTTTATTGATATTTGAAATTCTCACTTGAATATCAGAACTGGGAAACCCCTTTCTCTTATTTGTTTTGCATATAGTCCGGATGCTTGAGCCTGCCCTGCATTTACATGTGAATTATAGTTCCTAACTCTGATATTCGTTCTTTTGTCATCAACAGGACAGTTACATGCTAGAAAAATTATATTGGATGCCTGATGTAGGACAAATAAGGGCTAAATTTGCCTACTAAGAAATTGAGTGAAAAACCTAGATATATAGCTAGGGTTCTCAGGCATCATACCTAAGGGTTGATAAAATCACACAATCAATTATGAACTCGAAAAATTATTATTTTATACTTGGATGATTAATAAGTGAAATTAGTGGCTACTTATTTCAAAAAGTAAGTGAAATTACACAGCTATTTATGATAATCTTTTCTTTACTAGATTTAAACTAGGAAATAGTAAAATAGTAGAATTGTGAATACTAATCCTAATACAAATAGATAAGTACTAATAAAAATAAAAATTCTAAAAATACTAAAATTATAATAATATTCCTCAATAATATAGATTCCTAGATAATATAGTAGTTCTACATTTGATATAATTAGAATTTCTAAACTAGTTAGGAAATCTATTGCTAGCCTATTTGACATCAATGCCATGAGCAAAAAGGTGGTCAAAGATCTGTTAGATTGTTTTAGAGGG
Organism: Carica papaya; assembly: GCF_000150535.2. The sequence continues at coordinate 359,237 of NW_019014646.1, forward strand.
TCATCAGGATTGGGTTCACTTTTTGGGATCAGATCAAGAACCCTAGATTAACAAGTAATTCATGTATGATATACAAGGAACTTGGAATGTTCCATAGAGCATTAGCTAGGCACGGGAACAAGATAAAAGCTAGAACCTCTCAATATACCTCTCTCCTAATATTGGATGCATGACAAACAATTTGATTTTTTATGGAAAGAAGAATAATATAATTATAACTTGTTGGTGTACTTGGGGGATACCCCACTGGTATCTTTGTGAATAGTATTTCTTTTATTTTCTTTCAAAAAAAAAAGAATAATATTATTATAAACAAGACACCCAAAAGATATCACGCTATTCAATAGAAACTTGCACATTATTGAGAGAAAAAATATCAATAGGATTTCCAAATCCTTTCCACAACTAAGAAAGTGACCATTAATCATTGACAAGTTGATGAGAAGGGGAAAGATTATGGTGAATGGTTGCTATATGTGAAAAAACGCTGCGGAGACTTGTATTCATGTACTTCTATGGTGTCCGGTAGCATACAAGCTATGGATTATGTTTTATGGGTTATTGGGAATTAATTGGGTTATGGCTGGCTTGGCTACAGATGGAATCAGCATGTGGAAGGATACTAGTGTTTGGAGGAAACATGTGGATCTCATCCCGCTCACTATTTTTTAGGTGGTTTTGGAAGGAGAGGAATAAAAGAGCTTTTGAGGGGGCAGCTGATGATGATGACTTTGATAGAGTTAGAATAGATGGTTCCCAACTCTTGATTTTTTGATTTTTGGTTATCTTCTCAATTCAATGGACGATTTAGGTGACGTTATTGACATTTTGGTAGATATGTAAATATTTGTACACTGGTTGACATCCATTTGTTGCTTGTTAATCAATGATATGTATTATACTTTTTATTTCAAAAAAACTAAGAGAGTGACCATTAAACAAAATACTTAAGCTTTAGGACCGGTAACCTCTAATGCTAACAAAAGTAGAGATAATGCCATAAAAAACTTATTGTTACTTTCTTCCAAATTACCTAAAAGTAGGACTATTGGAATTAGTCATCCTAGATGGAATCTAATACCATTCCATGCCCAAAATTTTCTCGTAAGCTAAGCCTTAGCCACCTAAGACATATTAAGAAAAGAAAGAGCTGAATCCCATTATCTACTAGCCTCCAAGCACCAAATGAGGATATGGTTTGGTATCCACTCTCTTCCAAGCACATAATATATCAATTGGTAATGATTCTTTTTCTCAAGTTAACAGAATTAATTGCCTGTGTGGTTTCCCATGCAGAGCAAGCTATATTTGGGAAAAAGCTTTTTTCTTCCAAACTTGCTCCCAAAGGAATCTGGAGATCTCGAAGCTTGGGAAAAGACTCTGGTAAAAAGACTTCACTGAGAACAAATCGTTTTTGGAAAGATGCCTTACTGGAAGGTTGGAAATGCAAAAATTGAAATGACAAGAGGCTAGGAAAGTCAAAAGAGAAGCATGTCATACAGGAAGATTCCAGGACAGTAGGATATTTAAAGAGGGATAACTAGCATGATTGACCAAAATATCACTGGTCAATGCATTTCCTTGCCTGGGATGCACAAAGCTGCCTCGGAACCAATCCTAAACTTGGCTCTCTCCTCACCAGTGTCTGCCCAGGAACACATCATTGGCTGTTCCAAGCCTAAATGCAGCTATTCTGTGAAAGAAATCCAATTTCCTGATAAATGTCCAGAGGCTAGTGCCTAACTTGTCTTTTTCAGGCCATTCTCCAGCCCCTACCTCTTCCATCTTTGGCAACAATTACTGCAGTTGACAGGCTACTTCTGCAATACATCACACTAAAGCCTTGTTAATTACAGATAGATATCTAAGCCAAGGCCCCCCAGAATATTAGCCTTGTAATATCCTAGGCCACATGGTGGTAGCTCAGTTCATTTACTAGGATAGGAATGCAAAATTTTGTAAAATTAGGCATGAGTCCCCCTATTTGGTGTTAACTTCTCGGTTCTTTTTATTTTCCTGCTTATCTATTAAGGTTTAAAAAACTATATTCATGTTTCTTTTCATGATTTCTAGTGAATTCATACTCTTTTTCTTTCATTATGTTAATTTTGATAACATGCTGTCGATCTGATGCTGCTTAGGTTATGTTTCAATCCTTCTACCACTGAATCCTTTGATCATATTAGAGAGCATTTGGAGCAATCTGGATTGTTGATCATATCCCTATGACCCAGATAGGGATTTGACAACCATGCACAACCTTTACCCTAGACTGATGGATAAGGAGTTGTAAATTGACTGAATGAAAGAGGCATCGATAAGTTCTAATTAGGTATTACAATGTAAATAAAATGAAATTCGAAGTAGTATGTCAAGGACTACAAGCCTTTGTGGGCTAAAACTTGGAAATCGGTGTGAATCTGATTATTTAAAATGAGGCCGTAAGAGAGAATACAAGGAATAATGTAGTCCTGAATAGTGCATGACTTTGGAGAGATCCTCATAAGTCCTTGAATGCTTTTCTGAATGGAAATTGCATAGAGGATTTGAAACATAATTCCAAATATGTTTTACTAAGTTATCTGTTTCTGATAATAGTTCTGCTGAGGTGCAACAACCAAAGGACATAAGAAGAGGTCTAATTACCCTTCTTTCACTGTCTTTATATATATCAGATTTGGCATTAAATTTACAATACCTTCTATTGATGCACTTGGTGCATAAATTTACCGATAGTTTACCTTTAAAATATCATAGTTCTTTACAATTTGTTTGCAAGTATGATTAATCTCCTTTGTGTTCAGGATGTGTTAAATTATCTGGAGAAAGCTTTTGGTGTTGGCTTTGTGGCTCCAAGTGAAAATGGTAGCGCAGGACAACAGCAGCCCATGAATCTGGTTTCAAAATCTTCTGTTCCAAATAGTTCATTGAGCACAGATGCTTCTGGTTCAGATTTAGCTGCAAGTATTAGTGCTTCAGAAAGTCCTCTATCGAGAACTCTATCGGAGGAAACACTTGAGTATGATAATGTATTGTTAGAAATTGGGGGACAAAACTTAGTTAGGTCTGTCGGTCTCTCGCATTCAAATGATCTTTCAAGGGCCACTGTTGACAGTTCTATCTCCACTGTTGATCTGAAGCTGAAGTTGCAGCTTTACAAGGTCAGATTTTTGCTTCTCACTAGAAACCTGAAGCTGGCTAAGCGAGAAGTCAAGCATGCAATGAACATTGCACGTGGGCGTGACTCATCGGTGGCTCTCCTATTGAAGTCACAGCTTGAATATGCTCGTGGAAATCACCGTAAAGCCATCAAATTGTTAATGGCGTCAAGTAACCGAGCAGAAACAGGAATTTCAAGCATGTTCAACAACAATCTGGGTTGCATTTACTATCGCCTTGGTAAATATCATACATCATCAGTGTTATTTTCCAAGGCACTAAGTAATGGTTCCACTCTTCGGAAAGAGAAGCCTATGAAGCTATTAAGTTTTTCACAGGATAAATCTCTCCTAGTAACATATAATTGTGGTGTGCTCTATCTGGCCTCTGGAAAACCTGTACTTGCTGCTCATTGTTTCCAGAAGGCAAGCCTGGTTTTTTATAAACAACCTCTTTTGTGGCTTCGTCTTGCTGAATGCTGTCTGATGGCTTTACAGAAGGGTCTTTTGAATACTCAGGCTTCCTCTGATAGATCAGAGGTCAGAGTCCATGTTATTGGCAAGGGGAAATGGCGGCAGCTTGTAATGGAAGACAGGATTTCAAGAAACGGACTCGTGGATCCCGCTGAGAAAGATGACATGTTTTTGGGTATTGAAGGGCAGCCGAAGCTTTCTTTGTCCCTCGCTCGGCAATGCCTATTTAATGCCATGCACTTGCTTAATAGTTCTGATTTGCATTTTCCTAAGTCTGGCCTGCCCAACATTTCATCCTTGGAGGAAAATGGATCGAGTGAAGCAGGACTATCCAAGAGTTCTAACCACAAAAATTTACACACCATTGATCCCAAGGCATCTAGTATACCGATTGGTTCAGGCCAGGTTAATGCAAATGGGGATGTTAAAGAACAGAAGGGAGGAACAAACCAGGAGATTGTGCAGAATTCTATCTCTTGTTATAGAGGTATATGTGGAAGGGAAAGTCTTATGATTAAGCAAACTCTTCTTGCTAACCTGGCGTTTGTAGAGTTGGAGTTAGAAAACCCTTTGAAAGCTTTATCAACTGCGAGATCTCTATTGGAGCTTCCGGATTGTTCAAGAATATATATCTTTCTAGGACATGTTTACGCGGCGGAGGCTCTCTGCTTGCTGCATCGGCCAAAAGAGGCTGCTGAACATTTGTCAACATATTTGTCTGGAGGAAATACTGTTGAACTGCCATTCCAGCAAGAGGATTGTGAGCAGTGGCAAGGCGAAAGAACTGTCGATTGTGAGGAGTTGAATGGGGGACCAGCAACTGCCAAGGGTTCTTCTCTGGAGGAGCCTCGAGACTTTATGTTGATGAATCCGGACGAGGCACGTGGAACCCTTTATGCAAACCTTGCTGCTGTGTACGCGGTACAAGGTGATCTCGAGAAGGCCCATCACTTTTTGCTGCAGGCCATGTCCCTGGTACCCAACAGGCCTGAAGCTACTCTCACTGCAATTTATGTCGACCTCGAGCTTGGTAAATCACAAGAAGCTCTTGCCAAGTTAAAACAATGTAGTCATATCAGATTCCTTCCTAGTGGCTTACAACTGAATAAATCTTCTTGATGATGTATTGTTGGCTTTAATTCATTGCGTCTGTTCCCCCTCTGGCAGCACACTAGGTAGCAGCAGGTAGATCAGCAATCCTTTTAGAGGATTTGTAACATATATATAGTTCAATTCAGAGAATAAGTTTTTCTCTCCTTTTTTTTTTTTAGTCTTTTCTTTCTTACATCTAGGTTTTCATTAATCATTGGTGCGGCCAAGTGTTTTGGTAAGAGCAGGATGCCCGCCTTCCAAATTTGAGATGTAATTCTGATTCAGATTCTTGTGGTTTTGTGGCTAATTAATTTCTTATTCAAGTATAGAATGACCGGTCGTGTTCTTCTCGAGGTTGAAAACGAGAAAAAAAGGGATTATTATTCTCTTGGATTTGAATCCTCAAGTAATATACTGCTAGTTTCTCCTTCCATTAGTTTTTCCCCTATAATTTTAATTGCCTTCGAAACTTTCCCTGTTCGGGTCTTTTTATCTCTTCTTTTTTTCTTTTCCAAACCTCAATCTAATGTTATGCTCGGGGTGGTTTGTAATTATTTTGGTTACCGCCAATGTCTAGGCCATAATTTTTTGGCGATTGACATGTGGGGGCAACAATGAATCCTACACCAAATGATGTCATTTGGCCCAGCCGAATACGACAGCGACCCAGCAACTCAGCACATTTCCGCGTGGGTTCCCATCCTACAGGCCGTGTCTCCTCTACTACCAGACATAATATTTTGGTGATTTTCTGTTACTTGATGATATATTTAGTGTCAAATAATTCACTTCAAAACTCAGTAAACAATAAATAGGAAAAATTAGAACTGGTTCCAAACTCTTAAAACCATACCTAAACCAACTGAAGTCGGACTAATAAATTGGCCTATTTACCATCTACGCCGTAATTCAAAAAGTAGGGAGAATTTCTCTCTTCTTACATACACATATACATAATTTAGAGGAGGGTGATATGAAAAACAAAACATCTGCCCCAGCGGACAGACACCGCCCACGTTACAAGCTTCGTGTGCCATCTTGTCATCTGGGTCCCTTCTACTTTATAAATCAGGTTTTAACTCTCCACGCCTGACGCAAAGGTAAATCTTTTAAACTCCATAACTCTACAAAGTCAAAATACTGGAGGTCTACACTTCCTCAAAATTAGAAATTAGTGGTTCAACTCTTGCACAGTGAAAGAATAAAAAACATATATTTTAATGATAACAAAGGGTATTTTTCATTTAATTTTTAAAATTTTAAAATCCTTCTGATGATGAATTTTCACTTTGCCAAAACAAGATTACTTAATACTTGAAATTAATATAAATTACTTAAAGGCAACTGTTAATATATTTTTTCTATATATATTTTTTTAAAGAACAATCTTGAAGCCATGGATTTTCAGGCCGCATATCTTGGTGTTGAGTGATAAAGATTCCTTTGAGGGCCACCACTGTACGGTCCGTCTCCGTCGTCGTTTTTCTTTATCTATTGCTGCGTTTGATTGCGAAAGCAGAAACCTTAGCTATGTAGGGTTATTTATTTCCATGTAATATAAGAGTTTAAATTTAAGTGATACTGTACACACACACACATATACATATATTATTACGTATGTGTATATACTCGGAGGCAAACTTCTTTGTGCGTATACATATATATATATATATATTGGTGGCTCAATTATTGGTAATGTTTGATTGGGGGAATCTGTGGGAATGCTCATTGCCCATTGGAACTCTAAAACCACCTTTCTTTTATCTCTCTCCTCTCTTGCCCCTCCATTGTACACGCGTGCATGGTTTTCTTTTTCTTTTGAGATTATTAGTTTAAAGAATTATGGTTTAAGTTAATTACTTAAAAGTAATTCTTTGTTTTAAATAAATAATTATATATAAATTTTAGTAATATATAATAAGGAGAAAGAATATAAAAATAATAGAGACTTGGAAAAAATGAGGAAATAATTCGTGCAATTGGTTGGTTGTCTAAACACAAATTACATAATATTGAAGATTAAACTTACAAACAAATGGTTTACACAATAATCAATATAACACAACATCACCAAATTCCAGAAGAAGAAGAAGAAGAAGAAGAAGAAGAGAGAAAAGAAAAGAGATTGAGGCTCGACATCCTCTCATGTCGATCCATTTCATCCATCAATTTTCTACCAACCTGCAGATATATACATACACAAAATCTAATAAGCCCTCGCATTAATAGATACAGAACAATATTTGGTACACATTTTCGACAAACATAACAACCAGATTGCTAAATATATGCGTATGTACATATCATCATTTCTCGTTCAACTACATATGCCATGCATAATTAGAAGGGTATTAGAAATTTTGAAACAAAAAAACAATTATTTCCATTTTTACCTAGTTTTTATTTTCGGAAAACAAGTTTTTCATGTGTATTTATATATATGACATATATATTGAAAAGAACAAGCTGATATATTCAACTACAGGACAAAATTAAAAACCACAAACTGTATATTTTCAAGAAGCAAACAGATCAAATCTGTTGAAAACTATGCGATTCTGATAAGAACAAATATGAAATAGAAAATAATAACCATAAGAAGAAGCTTACTGAAAGAAGAAAAAAACAGAGAAAAAAAAAAAAAAAAGCAACAGAAGGTGGAAAACCAGGGTTAGCATAATGAATGTGACTTAACTGGAATCTATCTTAGAGAGAGCAGGTGTAGCCAGGTGGTGGTGTCTTGCCACAAGTAATGAGAAGCTGAAGAGCAATTGGCACGTAAACGTTGAGGTTCAGAAGCTTCAACTTCAATGTCGTGCAGAGGCAAACAGCAGCTTCAAGCTCCACGAGCCCTTGCAAGATGGGGCAGCACTCATTCACCGCCGGGTCACCAATTCCAATGTGCACTAAACCGCCCAGAAGATCTACACAAGCCCCCAACTTCAGCGTGTCAATGGGGCACGTCGCTGGCTTCGGCGTCGGCGCAGGTCCTGGTGGCGTGGGGCATGGTGTCTTCCCCTTTGGTGGGTTTGTTATCACCGGAGGCACTGGAAGTACCGGAGGGACGGGAAGCACCGGAGGGATGGGAAGTACCGGAGGGATGGGAAGTACCGGAGGGACGGGAAGTACCGGAGGGACAGGAAGTACCGGAGGGATATTGATCGGAGGCTTGACGATGGGTGGGATAGGGACGATCGGCGGCTTGACAATGACCGGTGGGACGTGGACAGGTGGTTTCTTGGGCTTGGACTTGTGTTTCTTGGGAGGCTTGCAGGTGCCGCAGCCGAGAATGGGGGCTGCGGAGGAGATGAAAAGCATGCAAATGAGGAGGAGAGCGGAAATCTTGGAGGTCTCCATTGTTGGTACTGGTAAAGTTTATGGAGAATGGAGAAGGGTTATATAGGATACAAGGAGTGAGAGTTCAGAGTTTAATGGAAGAAAACAAAAAAGAAAAACCCTAAAACCAGATCACGTGAACTACCATGTCAATAGAGGAGCTGCCAAATTTTGCTAGTTGGCAAACAAATACGTGAAACCCATATGAAATTTATAGACATACATACACATATATACGTACATACCTATAAGTGCATATACATTCAAATAATTAATCAAATGATAATCTTATCTCAAACTAATTTTTCTTGTTTTCTGAACTTGCCATCTCTTTTGGTTATGTATTATTGGGTGTGCATGTTACAAGATTTTATTATAATTGATGTATGTATGTATGTAATTTTGGATATACTCAAATATATATATATAAGTAGAGAAAGGGGTTGAATGAAAATCACTTTTGTGCTTAAGACTTATTCATGCAAGAATGAAGCTAGCTAGCTAGGGTGTTTAGAATAATTTCAGGGGCCAGGGATGAAGCACTTTTTGTGTTTCGATACATGTGGGTGGTCCATTTTGGCTGCTGCCAAAACTTATACAACTAATATGCATATACATATATATGTATACACATTGAGAGACCACACAAGGTAGCCTATTTCACAATTTAATACAGTATTATACGCCACCACTACCATTTCCCATGGATAAGATCGTAACATAAAAAGTTGATAGTATATGTTCATGTATATCTATATTTATATATCTTTTTTTTTTTTTTGACAGAGACTCATCAAGTCAATTATTGGGTTTAATTATCTTGTTGGATCTCTTCAATGGTTATCAAAGTACATATACTTGATTCATACGCATATACATACTCTTACGAGCTCTGTTTTGCTTTACCATCTTTGGCAAGGTCAATATAACTGGAGCCCTTCTGTTGCGATCAAAATCATGATCATTACATATACCATTTCTCAATATATATATATATATATTATAATATAATAAATATAATTTTCAAGAACATCATCTATTTTTTTCTTTTTTTTAAAGAAATAAATATAGTTTGCATTCACTTATCAATCTTAATCATTTACAGTATCACAATTTATACATACACATACACATACATATATATATATATACACGAAAAGAGCGTGGTAATTAACAGAGAATGTAGGATGAAGAAGAAGAAGGAGGGACAGGGAGGGAGGCAGGCAAGCATTGGATTAGACATGGTGTGAGAAGAAATGGAAATGGCATGAAACCAGTCCGTGAGTTTTTAAGCTGTATTGCTTTGGTTTCTTCTGCGTCCGTGAATCCTCTTTTATTTATTTATTTATTTATTTTTCTCTCTGATGTGATTGGTCGCCTGTTCATTACTAATACTTACGACATATATATATATATGTATATAATATAAATATATATATATATTATTACATTCATATTTATTAGAAGTCTTCTACGTTATAAAGGGCTCGAGCCAAATCCATTTTTTATTTGGCCTCGTTATATATTAATATAAAATAATATTGATTTATATTGTCACAATAAAATTAAATTATATGCGCTTATAAATTACAGAACTAGATAAAAATTTTCGTCATTTTAATAATATATATATATATATATATATCTCTGTGTGTGCGTGTGTATATATATATGTAAATAATGAATGTGTTTGGGCCATCCGTCAAATGTGGAAGGAGGAGACAAGGGGAGTATTAATTGGGTTTTGTCGGGTGTGGCCTTTCCACACAATAAAATTTTATGTCAGTTAGATCCGACGGTCGAGATTCGTTCTTCCAACGACTGGTCCAAAATTATATCAGATCGACGTCCAGATCTGGTGGCTCTCGTTCGTTTCCGATCATAATGTTTCTGATAATGCAATCCTGTTTGGCGGTTCTCAATTATTTGTCCGCGAACCCAAAAACAATCACCTACAGAGTACAGATTAAGCTGCCCACATGGGCTGCACGTGAAGACCAGCTCTCTCCTGTATGCATATGTATCTCTCTCTCTATATATATGTATATTATACGTATATATATATATATATATATGTATCATCTACCAAAAACTCAAGTACGCGAAGAGCGTGCCACGTCTAATATGAAATGGGTCAGGCTAAAATTTCACTATCGGTGGGCTGAAATATTTGCTCAAGTTGGATAAACATGTCGGGGTGATGAGTTTGTATAATGGGCTTGAAAGATGAAGAAGAAGAAGAAGAATAAATGTATAACACTATTTTACCCCTATATATATATATATATATAACCCTTGTAGTAAGCATTGTGCATATGTGCTTTTGAAGTTTTAACTTGGTGATGATAATAAGCATTGAACGTTGTACACCATGTATCAAGCGAGCATGCAAAGGAGTAAAAAAAAAAAAATAACTTTTAAGAAAAATAAGAAGCGAATAATTCAATATATATATATGTATATGTGTATACACATGTATTATGCATGTATTTACGTATCACCAACCAACTTGTTTTGGCAAATGATGTTAAATCTTTGTCCATTGTAGTAATTATGTCGAAATCTAGAGTATGGAATTATGAACATCATGAATATACTCATTTCAAGTATAAAGTTGATCAAGAATACTATTATTAACTTGCATGCATATTACTTTTCGAGTTAGCGTCTACTCAATACTTTTCATTCTCGAAGTACATCTAGTGAGTCTAGGTTCATGAATTTCCCCCTCCCCCCTCCTCCCAAAAGAAGCTATTGCATGTTCATAAATATTATTTTAGCTTCTTCCCACCAAACCCACATCTAGAAAAAAGAGAAAAACCGAAAAAAACAACTATCCAAAACGACATCATTTTGCTTATTTAGTGTTTCTTAGTTTTCTATATTTAACCAACAAGTTACTAACTCTTTTATATTTATCTCGATTGAGAGAAATTCTCAATCGATTGATCAAAACCACCATGCCCTAGTTTCTTCTCCGCCACCTTCGTCTTCACCCTTTCTCTTTTGATCTTCTCCTCGTCAAGTTTTTTCAAACAAAAATAGAGGAAGATATAGAGAGATGGGAATTTTTTATGGGATGGTGGCAAGGGGTAATGTGGTTTTGGCAGAGTTTGACTCAACGCAAACGAATGCGAATTCAATAGCTAGACAATTGCTCGAGAAGATTCCCAATGGTAATACTAGCAGCAACGCCTCTTACTCTCATGATCGATTCATTTTTCACATTAAGATAAACGATGGTCTTACAGTTGTATGCATGGCCGATGATGCCTATGGAAGTAAGCTATCTACATTTTTCTTATTGCTCTTTTTTTCTTTAAATTTTATTTGAATTATGATTAATTGAGATTTGATCATCATTTTTTACGAAAAGATATTTTTATAAAAAAAATTTATATGAGATAATAAAATAGATGTAAGAAAATTTTGAAAATTTAAAAAAACTAAATTGGTTTAAGTAAATAAAATTGATTAGTTTATAAGAAACAAAATCGAAAAATTGAGTGCCCTAAGTTCCTTTTCCATATCGAAAGTTTCGATTCTTAACAAATATGCCCTTAACCTTCTCCTTTTGAGGTGACTTGAATTCTTTTCTTCATTCATATAATTACTATATTAATGTTAGTTAAATGAATAATATAAAAATTAGATGAGAATAAAAAACTTCGAGATGCCATCCAAAAATTCAAAGTTTTTAATACAATGGATGCACATAAAAAAACTAGAAAGTTTATAATAAAAGTGAGATTTTGATCTTAAGAAATTCAATTTAGATTCACGATAATCATACGAGAGTTTCGATACTTTTTTTTTTTTTCAAGTTATTTACGTAAAATATACGAATTGAATTTTTATTGACTGATTAACAAAAAAAATGTTAAGCTTCTGTGACAAACTTTAAATTACACGTAGGGAGGATTCCTTTCGCATTTCTTGAAGATATTCATCAAAGATTTGTTAAGACGTACGGTCGCGCAATACATTCAGCTTCAGCATACGCCATGAATGATGAATTTTCAAGAATCTTAAGCCAGCAATTAGAGATTTACTCGAATGATCCTAATATCGACAGACTAAATCGATTGCAAGGCGAAATGATTCAGGTAATTTTTCTTAACCTTTCAGATAGTCTCAAGTAAAAAAAAAAATAAATAAATGAATTCAAGAGAAATTAAAAGGTAAAAAAAAAAAAAATTGATTTTAACAGGTAAGGACGGTAATGATGGATAACATCGAGAAAGTTTTGGAAAGAGGGGATCGTTTGACGTTGCTAGTTGAGAAAACGAGCGCCATACAAGGAAATGCGCTGAGATTCAGGAGGCAAAGTAGGAGTTTCAAAAGTACAATGTGGTGGAGAAATTTTAAGCTAACGTAAGTCGGATTCTAAAAACTTTTCAACTTAAAACTTCAAAAAACCTAAACTTTTGTATTCATAATCGAGTTCTTCCGTAACAGAAGAGCATCGAATCACGTCACAACAAATTCGAGGCGTATCCATGGATTTATCTAAAGAAATTGTAAATTGTGTTGCAGGGTTGCATGGATGTTCATAGTTTTGATAATCTTGGTCTACCTTGTGTTGGCATTTGTTTGTGATGGTCCTCTCTTCCATTCCTGCTTACACTAAAACACAAAGCTTGCTTGTATTTGTATTTGTATTTTACCACATCTTTTATTTTTTATTTTTTAATTATATTTTTAGTTTTGTTATTTACAAAATTAATTGTAAATATTAATAAATTTTAAAATATTCGAGTGAAGGCGAATAATTTGTTTATGATTAATATTTATTTAAATTAAATATAAATAATTTTTTTTAAATCAAGAATTAAATATTTTAATATATATATATTTTTTATAAAACAATATTTTATTCCCAACGGAGGAACATCCGACAAATTATAAAAAAGACACGGGAGCCGTCGAGAATTTACACGAGACCATCCAACTGCACCGTCACTTCCACTCAGGCCGCGATTCTACGCTGACGACGCAGTCTCTGCTTCACTCTCCCCGGTAACTAATCCGTATTCGTTTTGTTGCCATGGAAAATTGATTATTCCTTGCGGTGATTTTCTCGCTCGTTTAGCTGATTGGTGTTAAAATTCAAATCGCCGGATGCTGGGGTTATTTCGCGTCTATACAGGTACACTCTTCTGTTTTCTCTGAACAGCTAGGAAATTAAGATGAAGATATGAGGAATTCGTGTATTCAGCTTAACCAATTGTTACGAGGGGCTATTTGTTTGATGACAAATTTACTTGGTAAAATTTCTCCTAATTTGTACCGAAGCGAATTTTATTTTTAGAAATGAAGTCATGCTCTTGTGTATTCCTGGTATGCTTGTTGGCAGTTTATTTGTTTTTTTTTTTTGGGTTAAATCAAATTTCAGAGGTTTGCAATATTGACAGCCCGTTGCACCCTG
>NW_019014646.1:390491-418742 GCF_000150535.2 Carica papaya
TTAACTACCTGATCTACTATGTAAATCAAGGGCATTACATACTTACCATACAACCAAGACAACGGAAAAGAAGTTGTTGCAAAGCTGGTAAGTGTTCAAGCAGTTCACCAGTATCCAAATCTTTGGTTCTCTGCATCAAATTAGTGTCAATGAATCCTTAAGGAAACAAGCTAGTGACAAAAAATAGAGAGATACTACACAAATTATTTATGTTTCTGAAGGTAAAAAACAAAAGAACAACACAAAAAAAAATAAGGTCGAGAAGATGAGAATCTTACAGGACGATCCATCTCAACGTCATATTTCAAAACACGAAAACACTCCAGCCTCTCCTCCAAAAATAAGGCATAGGTACGGACCCAGGAAGAATAATCCCATGCTGAGCAGCAAAGGGAAGAGATCATAAGCAGGAACTCAAGGTTTCAAAAACAATGATTTCCTTAACAATAAAATAAGGTACCATTTGGACTTGAATCATCTTTGAAATGAGCCATGTTAAGCATGTGGCAACGGCTTCTTCCATAATTTATGAGTTCTTCATGAAATGTAGGGTCCACTTCCCTCAAAGCACGATGAATAATAATTAAAGTTTTCAATGCAACCTAAGCACCAATGAAGAGTCAATTGAGAGAATTTCAATGGAACACACTAGAACATAAAAAAATTCACATGCTTAGAGAACCCATTTCTTAAAAAATTGGATATGAGCATTCAAGCCATTATACATACAGGACAATATGTTGGAATTATGACCTTTTATTTTTCGGGAAAAAAATGCCATCATTGATTAACCATAAAATCAATTGTGTAAAGAAAGCGATAAAATAAAACCAAAACAAACACGAAGTTCTAAGTTTCATAAATAACAGCTATATCCCAACACAGACCTCATGGTTGTGAAAATCAAAACCTTTACAAGAACCTGGATAAAGAAGATAGAATAGTAGAAACAATAATTTCCATTCCAGTTCTTCTCACTTAGCATACAATATATGCATAATTTTTATTCATCCAAGTTTTTTTTCTGTTTCTAGCTTATTTACTTATATTTCTTTTCATTGGAGAATAGTTCAAAGGCAAGGAGCACAAGTTATCAAATGCAGAATGTACTAAGGCATAAGAGATAACTGCGACAGCGTACAGCTCAATCACTCTTTGGATTTCAATGCTTTTTTTTCCGTTAGAAAAAAATATTTTTTTATGGAGAAAAAACATAAAAGCTATTATGTTTTATTAGCCTATGTTTAGCCTTCAAGATCATATCATTTTAAACATACCCGTTGAGATATAGAATTCTTTCCTGGTAATCGTAAAGATAATAACTATCAGCACATAACCTACTTTTTTGCATTGGCATTCATATGATAGAAGCAAAAGATATGGTTACAAAAGACTCATCCCCACCTATGCATTTGCCATCCCTCAATTTTTTATTTTTTTTTTAAATAAAAGTATGTTATTATAGATAAGGTACCAAAGGGGTACCACCCGTATACAAAATAATCACATATTTATCAAGTGATCAATAACCATCCCAATCTCATGTAAGTCTCTCACGTCATGACCCAACAAAATAGAGCCAAACGTGTTAATCCATCTATTTCTAACTATTAGAAAATCATTTTTGATATTCTCAAAAGTTCTAGCATTTCATTCTTTCCACACAACTCAAAAAATGGTTAGTGGAACTACAAATAAATATTTTCCCCTTGTACATATACCCAACCAAGCCCTTATGACGCAGAAAAAATAATTTACAGGTTCCTAAATATCAAATCAACATATTTCATTTCTCAAAGTAAATTCTGTTTAGTCTGTAATTTGCATAGTATTGTCTAACCTGCTAGATAGAGTAAAGGAAAAAAGAAGAAAAAAATTATTTGTTTGATGCACATACTGCCCAATTATGGGTCCTTGATAACCGTCTTGCAAGAGCATGGATGCTATATGCAACATCAGCACGAGGCCTTGTAGCTGAAATGGCAGAAAAAATAGCTGCAAAGAGTACACATAATTTAAGACTTCATCAACAGCTGCTTGCACATCAAGCAGAGATCTTAGAAATAAACTGTAGAAAACATATTCTTTGAGCTGTTGCCACAAATATTAGTTGAGTTGGTGAGGAAAAGTGAGCACCCACCTCTAATGTGTTTCTCCTTCGCAGGGCGTTCAACATGATTAGTTGCCTTCACTATGGCAATGTCCAATTCCTGCAAGTTTTGAGTGCCCAACAGATAATATATCTTATACATCAAACTTTTGAATACCCATCAAGAGAATTATAAAACTAGCTATACCTTATAATCGCTATTGACTTTAGCCAATGAAACAGTAGTTGTATCCTTGATAGCTCCCAATGCTTTCCTCAAGCTATTCTGTGTGCCTCCACCTGACATTCTCTCTCCCTCTCAATCACAGAGTTCTGCAACATAGCCAGTAATAATGTCTTTAATTTCCTCGAACAATTTCTCTTCTCTCAACAAGCTATGCAATACTAATACAAATTTGGCCTTCAAAATTAAAGGTTCATGCAAAATCATAATATCATAAATCCCCACAAAACCCCACGACCTCGAGCTTAAAATTTGGAGTTCAAATCAAACTAATCTAAGATCTAATTCAAATGAAATAAATCAGGAACATCTTTTCCCCCATCAAAACTCAGATGCCAACTCCAATAATTCTCACCAAATAACGTTGCAGTAGAGAAGAGAATTAATATAAAACGAACTCCTTCAATACCAAAACTACAAACCTCAACAATTTGAACCCAAATACCTCATTCGATTCAAAAGAAAAACCAGCCATAGAAATATCAAATCATATTTAATAACGAAGAAAAATCCAAAAAAAAAAAAAACATAACGAAACAAGAGAAAAAATAAACAACAAGAAATGACCATTTCTATCAACAATAACCAAAAAACGACGAAATTAGACCATTGCCGCGATGGAGGAAAGAAAATTGAACAACCTTCTTCTTTATTCCAAAAGATCTAACCATGGAGAAGCCAGAACCTCCACAACGCTAGAATTAATCTCCCGTAATATCCAGACAAAAAAAAAAATCACACACACACACACACTCATTTTTAATATCAAAACATGCAGAAAAACGCGTAATCATTAAAAAAAAAAAAAAACCCGAGATAGATCAGGAGAGAGATTGAATTTACCAGAGAAGCTGAATCGAATAGAGAGGGGGAGATGACGCTGGTATGGTCTGGTGTGCGACCAAATGAAAAGTCTTGAGCAAATACGAGTTTAAAAAAGCTCGGTCGTCTTTTTTTTTTTTTTTTTTTTGGGTGGCGTCGGCGTTCTGAAAAATATTTATTTTATTTTATATTTTTTTTTAATTTTCGGACTGTGATTTTATTTTTATAAAATATTTATTCCCTTCGCTGAATTTTCTCTAATCTGTTTTCTGTCAGAGTACAGCATGTATGAACTTCCATTACAAAAATAAATAAATACGAAAATGGGCAATAATTACCTACAGTCGCTCGTACCATCCAGTTCATGCCACCTGTCAATAAATGCTGCCAGGTCATTCTTAGTTGTTTGTACATATGTTTACTTTAGACTAAATAAAATGTGAAGCACAAGCTTAATTTATAAAAGTGTGATCCACATTTAATTATAAAAATTAGTAAAGAAAAAAAATATATAAATTAATAAAAATTTTAAAAATATATTAATTAATAATAAATATTATTCGATAATATCTATATAACATAGATAATATTTTTAATAAATTAAAATTTATATTAATAAATTTTTCACTTTATTAATAAAATATTTTATATTTATATAAAATTTATATTTTTTAACCATTTTATTATTTAAACTCTCGTTTTTTTTTTAATTCATCTCGCGTTAATAATTCAACTTCCATTACTCACGGGTAATTTATAAAAGAAAAAAAATATGTTTTTAAAAAAATTGATTTTAAAATTAAATTCTAAATAAATTTTATAAATTTAATTTGAAGTTACTTAAAATTGAAATCAAACTCCAAATTTGCTGGATAAATTTTTTTTTTAAACATGCTATATGAAGTTATAATCTATAGATTATAAATAAGTAATTTCAAGGATGACCAAATCGTGTAATGATAAGTATGTTGATCGGACGGCGGAGGTTATGATGGGATCTACGATGAGCAACGTAGAGGATCGTCTCTGTTGCAATGAACAATTAGCTTTTAAGTCCATATAGAATCCGGTGATCGATTATTGTCTCGTAGCAAGAAAAGAAAGCGAAACTTGGTCACCCAACAATAATATTTAATTATAATATATATTATATTATAATTAATAAGTGAATTATAATTTTTGCATAATTAAATTCTTAAATTATTATATATTTATATTTATATTTAATTAAATAATATTAACTTATCTTTAGACATAACCGGAATAAGATTTGATTAATTCCTGTCGAATTAAAATAAAAATTAAAAAAAAAAGGTCAAATTTACTATGAGAAATTACCAAATTGTCCTTGTGGCGGTGGTACTTTAAAATGAGGTGGCGGGGGTGGGGCCCACTTTGGTCGTACTAAAATGATTGACACGTGGAAATTGAAAATAAATCTAATAATTCTATATATATATATACACACACACACACACTATTATGTGTGTGTGTGTGTATATATATATTACTAACAGTCATCAGATTAAATCCCACAACTCTCTCGATGGGAACTGCCAGGACCACTCACCCAACTAGTGTATGTATATATAGTCCTATATGTATATATCAGCAAATAAAATGTGGTGGGTTCTAGCTAACTCAAGTTGGTATATATATATATATATATTTAAATTTGGAGAAATTTAAAAATTAAAAGGTAATAACTCGTTAAAAAAGTGAATTAAAATAACCCAAAAAAAAAATCAAAGTACTTAAAATTTTAGATGAATAAAAATTATATAACCTTAAAATATTGTCATTATTATAGAGAGAATATTTGGTGGGTGATTTTAGTGGGAGTTGTAAGTTTTGTCATTTTTAGGTCAAAGTCAAACTTGGAGGAGACCCATTTTCATTTGTACTGAAAATATATATACACATACATATATTGAATCGTGTGGTAAACATGAAAGTCTATAGATACATGTTGTGATTAAGGATACTAAATTTTTTTTATAAAAAATTAAATTAAATTTTTAAACAATTATAATTATTTCAACTAAAAAAAATCGGTAGTAAGAGAATATTCATTTTTTTTTATAAATAATAAATTTTACTAAAATTTAATTTAAATTTAACTACTGCAATCTTATTAATATATTAATAAATTAAGATATTAGTTTTATTAAATCAAATATTATAAATCGACTACTTCTAATCCATAATATACTAAGTAATAAACTATAAGTTCTTAATAAATTTAAATTCATGACTTTTTTTTTTAAATAAAATATAAAAATTTTAACTACTAAACAACCATTGCTAATAAATTTGATGAACTTTATAACACACTATTCCATATTCTCAATATAATTATATATATATATATCATTTTAGTATAAATTTCATCCACTTATAATTAAATTAAGTGTAAACTTAAAAATAAATTCCATCCCAATTTCTAAAATTATTCCAAAAATTAGTCTAACAGTGTCCATTAACATTACAGTAATTCAACAATATCATACAACAACTATATAATATTGTCTGAGTAATTTTATATTACTAATGAATTAATATAGAATAATATAATTAAAGTAATATTAAAGATTATATAAAAAAAAAAAATTGAAATTCCTCCATACATTGAAAGCATGTTTGCTCTTTAAGGAACACAGAATTGCCTATGAGGTGTCATTGCAGGCTGTACTTCACTGATCAAGTACGAGATTCGAAATTTGAATGTGATACAGAATTAGAAGGAAGAAGAAAAGAAACTACAGAGGAAGTGAAGACAAAACTCAGTTTCAAAGATATATATATATATATATAGTTAGGTTAAACTGCTTATAAGATTTATAACAGAAGTTTTCTGAAAAAACTAGCAATAAGTTTTATATAAGAAGAGAACTTTCTTTCCTTTCCCCCCCCCCCTTAAAAACATCTTATTGCATTACAATATGTGTGTAACAATAAAAAATTGAGAAGATTTTTATATTACAGGTGCTATACTGAATGACATAAATGCTTCTGAAACCTATGAGAGTCTCAAAATTGAGAAGAAGCATTCAAGATCTTTTAACAATGATTGTAGCAAAATAAGGATGGTAACTGAACTCAAGAGAAACCTTTAGTGATGGATCAAGTGCTCCTACCCGGCAAATAAGGTTTAGAGCCACAGCATTGTGCTCCGCAACTTGCTCTAACCGTCGCAGTTCAGCTAATCTGTCTGGGTCATTGGAAAAACTACTCTTAATCTCCTTTACAATCCTTTGAGCATCCTTGAAGTAGTTATACATAACTAGAGTCTGGATATAAAAAGTGAAAATCACTTAAATATGACCTCGGGAAGGATTACGAATCCAGTACATGGCTTCTAAAAGAACAAAAAAGATGAACTTAATGCATGCATGTAATACTCACGGAAAAGGAAGTGTAAGATGTGGATTCCTTGAATGAAGGATATGAAAAGTGGTCTGGAATACAAGCCTTCTGTAAAAGCTCAAAATGCTGAATGAATTTCTGTAATCGGAGAACATGTTAAAAATGGTAAGAATAAATCCATAATCATGCAGTTGATGCAAATATAGCTACAAAAACATGTGGTAAGAAAAGCCCAGATGATGAATTTCCAATTACTACACCTCAGCTCATTCAATGAATTCTATCAGTAACTTAAACTGAAGTGAAATGGTGAACCAAATAACTGATCCACAACATACCAAAACACCGAGAAGATTTGTTTACCTCATGTTCCGTATTAAAAGGGCTTGGACTGTTTAATAGCATCTGCTCATTCCTCAATGTAGCAAGCATCTGGAAAGAGAATGGACCAATGAATAGAGCACGGATTCCCAAGTCAGTATTAACCAGGAAAAACTTCATCCGGAAACCCGTCAATTGCAGTTCAAATTAAAGAAAAGTGCAACCAGTGTGCAAAACAGAAGCCATCACAATCACATTTTGTAGTATTCCTAAATGTAATAATCCATGATTAGGTAAAAATAGAGACAAGCATAATAGCCAACGGTCAATTACCACTGTAAGTCCTTCAGCGAGACATATATGGCACTGAAGGAACAACACTGCTGGTGGTATCGGAGATTCCTGCACCATATCCCTTGGAAAGTCCCTTTTCTTCTTCCCCTTCCGTTTAGCTGATCAACGGAATAAATTCAATGAAATCTATTTCAAAAAATAAGCATGATAAAGTATTTCTAATTCTTGTAATATCACATATGGGACAGAAGATATTTCATCATTGGCATATACAGAGGAATCGAACAAAGGATATGATCCCTTTATCTGAAGACGCCATGATCAAATGATCATTATGCAACATCAGAAAGGTGTTTCAAGTCTCAGAACAATGTGTTCGATTCCTAACCTAGAGAAATAAAGCAGACGAACAGAGACTCCATTAATTCAAATTTTAATAAATTAAATTTCCATACCCTATGGCTGCAAGCGATGGCAGCAACCACGCACTAGTAATACCATCCTTGCCTCAGAATTTAACAGATATTAAAAATATATCTCAAAAAGATACTTAACAGAATCTAACAGATTTCTTGTGATCTCTGTTCGTGCACCGGTTGTGGAATTTGGCTCATGGTTTATGGGATTGAGTTGGATTATTGCTAGATCAGTAAAAGAAGAGCTTTGTGCTTGGAGAGGACTCCACCAGGATAAGAGATTAAGACTTACTCCTCTGGCTACCCTTTGGGTTATCAGAGTAGAGAATAGAAGAATTTTCAAGGGCAAGGAATCTAAGTTTAATAGATTTAAGGATCCTTAGTTACAGATTTTAAGTTGTTTTATCAGAGATCATCCGCTTTATTCTAGCAAGAATTATCGGAATCTAATAGATATTTTGATATATTTTATATATAAGTTATACTTCCTTGGTGCTCTTGAATATAGTTTACCTTTAATTTTCAAAAAAAAAATATTGAAGATAAATGAGAAATAAAAAAGTAGCATATTTACCAGTGGCATTGCTCATAGCCATCTTAACATGTGTTTTCTCAGCAAGCCTGACAAAGACAACGTACAGATACCAGTATACCATGCAATATTCACTGGGAGAGTAGAGCTCCAACTCAAAACCCAACATCAGAAAACGAGAAGCTATCCAGTATGTTTGCTCCTCTATCCAATTGAGAATGTGTTTGAATATCTTCTTTGATATGTTCTGCCAAAACCATCATATCCTGGTCAAATATAGATTTTATTGACTAATGAATCATATTTTGATGATACTAAGCAAATGGGAAAATTTTCACAATTTATCAAAAAGCAGGTATATCTTAGGGTACACAGATGAATAACTCATACTCATTATAGGATGATCCACTTTCTATAATTTTATGATCCAACTAAAGGGGAATATAGAGGATTAAGAAACGATGTCCAGTTCATGCACGAATTAGATGGCATGATATACATACTAAACATACTATCAAGTTTAGCAGAAACAATGAAAATCACAAAGCCTGCAACCATTTTTTTTAAGAAACTATGGATAACATATTATGCCAGAAGCTCTCTCCTTCCAACCTTTTTTAAGCAAAATTTCCCCCAGATTTGCAACATATGGTGAAACTAATGCTTAAAAAAAAAAAAATAGTCGTTCCTCCAAAAAAGATTTTAGTTAATATATAAATCTTCATTGGAAAATAAAAGACTTTCTTCATTTGAATGTCAAAACAAAATATATAACAGAAGAATGCATCCAGCGATGTGTATCTATCACTTTCCTCCCAAGAGGAGGTTCAAAATTCTATTTATTATAAACTAAAATTCATGTTTTCGAAGCCAAAACCGAAAAGGAAATAAACAGCATATTGATGAAAATTTCCAATGTTGCATTCATCATATAATCTTAATGCCAAGAAGATGTGACATTAATTTGGCATCAGACTGGAGTATCCTTTAACAAGTATCTCTTGATTATAAGTGTGTAAAAAAATCATGTCTTGCTTCCATCTGGAGCCCATCAGGAAATTGCCAAGATACTTGAGAACAAAGACAAAGAAACAAGCTTCCATGAAAAAGATATCCTATCATAATGGTTAAAGATCATCCCAAGCTTCCATGTATTAGGTCATTCTCAAAAGACTTGAAAGGCAAAGAGAGAAACTCAGTAAGTTTCCATAAAAAAACAATTAGATACGAATTCACCCTGCCATTCTCATTTTTAGCATTTACAATCTAGTTTTGCCTTCAAAAGTTCTGGATGTTAATGTTTAAAGTACTTGATGCTGAAGTTATTAGATTGTTTGCCACTTGCCAATTAGGAACACAACATAAGCTGACGAGTTGCCCCTTGATATACTCAGCGATTTAATAGGTGCAATATAATACTCATCCAGAGGAGAAATAAATACCTCATTATTTGAAATGTCCAAGTCATCTCCAAACTCAGTTCTGAAAGCAAGTTCTATCTGTTGAAAAACATATACCGCACAAATTCAATATTATGATCTAATAGATGTCACATATAATTTTGTTTCCTCTAAAAAAGAAGAAAAACTAAAGTAGATCCAAGGGAAAATAAGATGTTCTCTAAAAAATGGAATCAGGTCACAGTGGGGAAGAAAAGGCAAGTTAGCCATAGTGGCACAACCTTCAATCAGGTACTAAGGATTTGATATCAAATCCCACTTTGAGAGGCTGTAGGAGTTTTACTATTAGTTGTCCAGATTATAGGTACCAAAGGATAAAGAAACGGATGACATTTTAAGTTCAAATGCAGTTGAAAGATAAAAGAAAGCAATAATGGTTTTTTACAAGTTTACAAGATGAAAAAAAATAAAATAATTTTGAAGGAATCTGGAATTCAAATATGAAATAGACCTGCATGTGGATCACACGCCAATCTTGTAATATTTTCCCCAACTTACGCCTCTGCCATGCAGAATTTGTACAAAGTATTTTAAGCAAATTGATCACCAACTGCATTGCCCAATGTGTTACATGTTAGATGACCTCCCTTGCAATAAGCCAGAAAGATACTAAAAGTTGTTTCTCCCACTTTATGACACGCTTCAAAATCTGGGTGTGATGAAGTGGGAGAGACAAAAAATTGAAATTTGATTCTTAAACTTCCTTCCATCTGCTGAGCCCCATTTTTCCAAAACAATCTAACCCAAGCATCTCTCTTATATGATGAAATAGACAAGGAATCTTATAAATGAAAAATAAATCTCAAATAAACTAAAAGCTTACAGAAGAAAGGAGGGTAGACGTCTTCACCTGTCCTAGTTGCACAACAGATTCATTTTTTTGAATATCGTGGCCCTTTGTGATATCGGGCAACATTGCAGCTTTAGTAATCACGGAAAAAAGGGGATCCCTCCCATAGAGCTTCCCACCTTGCACTAGCAGTTGCTGTTCATACATGTTCGAGGGTTGAAATCCAGTTTGATAATAGAAGACAATAGAAGCATAGATAAGAAAAGAAATGGATAAAAAATGCTTGAGAATACAAAGACCGTATGATCCCACATTATGCCTCATGTTACCACCTCAATTATGAAACACAAATTTGTAGTGGTGCAACTGAATCCAAAGTGCTGTCTTTTAGCCAGTAAACCCAAGAATTGGTACATAGTCAATGAATAAAAAAATGAAACTCTAGTCCTGTGCCCTATTATATACTGCACTCTAACCTCTACATCATCACTAGTCCAAAAACAATTGTAATGATTTGATATGACCACATTAAAATGTGTCTTGGCACTCAATTGAAATAATAACCTTTAGTGGTTAGCATGATAACAATTCCTGCGATGCTAGAATGTTCAGGTCTTTGTACGAGCATCAAATAGATTTTTTGGCTTTTCTTTTTTCCTAAATTTTAGATTTTTTTTTATTTTATTATTGGAATGAACTTGGATATATGAATCATTGCAGTCGAAAAAGGGTAGTACGCATCCAACTTTTATTTCCTAGAATTGGCCCGATTTGTAGAAGATTGGATAAGCAATTTAGATTTTGAAAAGTATTCCTAAACAGGAACAGAGCTGCAGAACGACAAGCAATTTTAGTGAGACTTCAAGGAACAAAGAATGCTGCTAAAATATTCTGAGAAATATCTAATGTTTTCATCGCTTTCCATGGGCATCAATAACAAGATAAAACAAAATAAAATGTGTGCTGAAGCATCAGAGTGAATATTTTTCTTGGCAGAATATTGCAAATCCCGTAGCATGAATAGGAAATGAAGAATCAATAAAGAAAAGTGCACAAGAAACAAAAAAAAATTAGCAGCTATCCTAAAATACAAATGGGATAAAGACAGCAGGTGAAATATAACCTGGAGATGAGCTCTTGCAACCAAATCAGGTTGAGACTTTTGGAACTGAACCACAAAGCGCAAGACATCTTCTAAAAACGGATCGAGTGAGAATGAACATATGACATCTAGATCGTGAAGAAGTTTCTCAAAATATTCAATAGCCTGTCAAAGCAGACACGGTGTGTCATAACACTAAAATTGAATCACCACATACAGGAAACTAATTTCAAAACATTTTCACCTTCTTCCAACTTATGATTTTAATAGCACGTGGAGGAGTAGGGGCAGATAGTCTATTATTTAAAGTAGGATCGAAACCAACTGGTTCACGGCCAGATGCAGTTGTGGCTTCTTCAATACCATCTTCACAAGTTCCAGAACCGCTGGACCTGAGGAATTCTGCTGATTTAAGAATGGACTCAAGCTCTGATAGACAGGAAGCTATGTGTTTTCTTGCTAACTCCAGACCTCTTCCTTGAGGCCGTCTCATACATGTAAGAACATGAAGAAAATGCTGAAAAAAAAAAAGAAAAAAGGAGGTCAGTAAACATTCTGGCCGAGCAACCAATAATACTAATTATGGCTTATAACATGGAACAGGTTTGATACAAGCAAATAAGAACATCGTAATAAATAACCAGATACACTCGAGGAGAAGGCGAAATGAAGTTCCTATGTTTTACACTGAATTCTGTTGCCTCTGATGGTGCTCCTCCTCACCTAAAGCTCGAGGGGAGTGAGATGTGAGATTCTATCACTAACCAATAGCAGCTTATAGAACTATGGCTATAGCATTACCAAAAATATTACCAAACAAACTGAGAAAATGAAACAGAAAGAAACAAATTTTTCAGTGAACTGCTGCAGAGAAAATATAAACACCTCAAGAAAGTTTGGAAGTTGTTGAAAGAATAAGGTAATAGAAGTTTCGACGTCAGGGTTCTTAATCTCATGAGGACTCAAATGATGCAATGATGTCAGCAAAAGTTTAGAGGTCAATAAATACTTTAACTCGATTCAGCACTAGTTTCTTTGAAATTTTTATCTGCCCAATTGTTCTATTAGCTTCGCATTTTAATTTAAAATTTCAGAGACGGCATAAATCTATCACGACACTTTTCCACATTGAAAATAAGCCACCACCGCTGGATATTCCCAAATGGTACCTCATTGAAAAATTCACAAACCATGTGTGTAAGAAGCTGAAGTTAAAACCTTACTCAAACTACAGTGACAGAAAGGAGATATTTACAGGACATCATAGAAATGGTAAAAGTCGTAGACAAGTGTTCCGGCAGAAGACTGTATGATAAGGCAATAATGTGGGATAAGTATTTCAAAATAATAATAATAATGTGGGATAAGACCTTACGAAAGCGTAAGCGGCACAACAATGCTTTGCAATAACCTTCTTCCAACTCCGAATTGGGTTGTAATGGCTCTATATCTGCATAAAAAGGTATTACATTATGTATAAACTTTTGACACAGTTGGTTTGCAAGCAAGCATAATGTAATAATCCAAAGAAAAAAACAAGATGCCGTTTCTAAATGCCAATTGTCCAACAAGGCTCACAGTCAAAGACAAATGCTAAATTGTAAAAAAAGGTGGGACTAAATCCACAATTTTATCAATAATCCCAAGTGGCATAAGTGGAAACTTTTGGTTTACCCTGGTGCTATAAATATAGGTCTCAATCATTGCGTATAATCCTAAGATATCATACTTTATATTTGCATAACCAGATCAAGAACTCGAGAATAATTTTAATATAGTTATCTCCCTGAAGATAAAAGAATCAGACTCCTGACCAAACTGCTGATAAGTTCAAACCAAGAGACAGCCTCTAATCACTCTGACCCCAATGTTTGATTAACGTCTTTTTCTCAGGAAGATTATGCTCTTGCCAGAAGCTATTGATGCTCAAGATTCAGAGACCTCAATAATGAAGAAACTAATACCTCCGGGATACAGATAAAATGCGTCCTATCCTCGCCTTTCTTAGGTCATCAAGACAAACTAAATCTTGCAGAGTTGTACACCTAGACAAATCAGCTAAATCCTTTCTGGTCTTACAATATGAAGAATAAGCCAGAGAACATCAACACTTGAGATTCAGAGGCTTCTCAGTCAATGAAGTACACTAATACCTTTTCTATACTGATTAATAGGTCCTAGTTTGGCCCCATTTAGTTTGTTAAACAACTTACATTATTACCCAATCCAGACAGCTCCGCCAAATCCTTCAGATAGTACAATACGGAGAACAAGATGGAAAACTAATAAATTTGAGCAACTGGAATAACTACCTTCTACTACCCTGCTTTTAGATGATGGGGCCCTGGAAGCATGCAATTTACGACAAAGTGTTTCTTCAACAGCATTTAACATTGTTAAGCACTTGTCATCGCCATCCCCATTCAAAGGAAGACCATAGGTCATTGTGAAAAGATCCTCTTCCTGTCAACAATATAAACATGATCAAAGCTACATCCCTACTTTTACTCAAAATAAAAATGTCGATTGCAGGCAGAAGATTTCACATCTAGAACAACCATGAAAAAGCAATAGAAGAGAAGACAAAGAGAGAATAAAAGAACATGAGAAAACAAAGAACATTTATTTTTTACTGTTAGTCTCTAGTTTATCCTAACTATTTTTTTTCCATATTTTTAACAGAGATATAATTGTCATTTGCTTGGGCAAATTAACAAAATAGGTGGGCAAAACACTAATTGTCATTGGGAAAAAAGAGAGTGCTTAGGGAGTTTTTGCTAGTTGGAGTTATAAATGCTTGTTATTCAAATTTGCTTTGGTCTAGGTCATATAGGTCTTGGAGTCTGCCTTTTTTTTCTTTAGATAAAAAGTGTAATGTATGTATTAATATGGTACCAAAACCCAGGGGTACCGCCTATGTACAAAAATATTTACAGGTCTTGGAGTCCTCCTTTCCATTGTTCTTTTTTTTATCTTCTCTTTTCAGGAGATCTTAGCCTCTCTCTTATACTGTTTTCTCTTCTTCAATAGTGTTTCTTTTTCTATCCAAAGAATCTTAAGGAATTACAAGAAGACAGGAAGAGAATACAATAGGAGAGGATAGTTATACAACAGCCACCATTTGCAAAAACCTGTGTTCTTTAACCCACAAAGAGCATACTTAAAAAGGGACCTTTTGACAAAGTGAATGTGACAAAAAACAAGTAAAAAGTGCTACATCCCTTCAAATTATTGATTTAATATGGGAACCATATCAAAGGATTTCTCTATTTCTGCGATGAAACCTTTGCAATCTAAAAAAGTAGATCCATGTTCAGATTCAATATGAATTTAGGAAATATTTATCAAAAAGGGAAAGGTAAACCTTGAATTTGTTCCTATAAAAAATAAAGGTGAAAGAGCTGTTGGAATACTTTACTTCATGTGTACGTGCATCTGAAACAACCGAAACAACTGCCTTGCACGTCGCACGCATGACTCTGCATAAAGAATGCAATAGGGCATGTGAAGATGTCCTATCAGGCCTCAGAAGATAAATGCACGAAAACACAGTTTGTGCCAGTGAATGACCCTTGTGCCATGTTGCCTGCCATGAGATACTAAATTTTAGATGCAAACAAACTTGATCATAGTTGTGGCACGGGCACACAATAAATTGCCACAACCTATTCCATCGATGATGGAACATAACAAGGCACCCATAAGCTTTTTAAAAGAAAAACAGACTGCATTCACAAGGTACAATGTGGTGCCACCCAAATACAGAGAACTAGATGTTTGTATTTCTAAGCTCCACCATATCCTCCTCATTGGAGAGGATGACCCTTCAACAAAAAAGGGAAGACCTAGAACCATAAATCTCAAATCCTGTTTCAAGGAGAGCAATTTCCATCAAAAGCTCTTTATTTTCGTTCTCTCTGAATGACCTGAAGTGATGGTTAAAGGGATGAGACAGAAACATTTATTCTGGCTCTTACAAGCTGAGACTCTCGCCAACAATTCAGCAGCAACAAAGCCCCCCAATATACACACCCATAAACGAATATATGCATGTGTAACAAGATATCTATGCAATTTAAAGCTACCATCTTGTCTCAACAAAAAGGTATAAACTTATCAACTTTTGTTGGGTGAGGAAAAGAAGTAAAATCTAAAGTCTTACTGAATGATTATCATACAAAAATTATAAGTACCTCACAAGCAAGAAGATGATCCATGATGTCAATAACACATTGAACATCAACAGTTCGATCAGAGTTTACAGGAACTGGAGCAGTACCATTTTCAACGGCTTCATCAACAGAGTAATATCTACAAACAATACCTGAATCCATTTTTGGGTCCATAATCTGTAAGAAGTAAACAAAAAGAAAAACTCCTTAAGTGTAGTTAAAGAAACATCTAGTCATCATAAATTTAAAGAGATTAATGCAGCACAAAACTCCTATAACACTGCATTCACATTCAAGGCCTTTACCAGTTGTTCCTCAAGGAAAAAGGAAAGACAAGAAGATCGAGTATACCTGCATTGTACACGTATGCATATGTAGACAGAACAAACTGTTTTTTCTACCAAAACAACAAATGTTGAAATTTGGATTTAACCCCCTTAAAAATGAAGTGTGTCAGAAATGCAAAAGACTAAGCACGCACCAATTAAAAGAAACTACAGGATGGAGGAGGGGGTCACAATTTCCTACCTTGAAAGGAAGAAAGTGTTAACTAATTTGTTGAGTGACTGATAACCTCACAACTTACATTAATAGAAAAAAAGCCAACTTTTATTTTGACAAAAGAAGATGGCCCAACTTTATTATTTATATTCTAAGCTAATCCTTGTTTATGAGCGAGATAACATGTTTAGCATATAAAATACAAACTAAATAAATACACAAGTTAAAAACAAATTAAAGCATAAAAAAACCAAATTATGAGAATCTATTAAATCGGCTTGCTAACGTTCATCTGAATCAGAGTGGTGATCAGCTGGTGTGGAAGTTGAATAGAAATGGTTTCTTCACAGTGAAATCACTTTACAAATTCTTGACACAGAGGAGAGAGTAGGAGACAAAATTTCCCAGCCAAGAATGTATGGAAAACAAAAGTTCCACCTAGAATTGCTTTCTTTGCTTGGGAACCATGGATAAGCTGATGAGAAGAGGTATTATTGGGGTTAACAGATGCTACCTATGCAAACAGGCTGCGGAATCATGTAGTCATCTACTTCTTTGGTGCCCAGAGACTTACAGCTTGTGGTCTATGGTTCTTTTTTTTTTGAGATAACAGGTTGTGGTCTATGGTGTATAGTTTAATCGGGATCTCTTGGTGATTGCAGGGTCTGTTAAGGAGGATATTTAGGCTTGGGGCAACTTATGTAAACAACAAAAAATTTCTAGAACTACTACTTTGATGCTGTTTTGGGTGATTTGGAAAGAGAAAAATAGCAGGGCTTTTGAGGGTACACAAAATGATATTCATAAACTAAACCATAGGTGGTTTCATTATCTTAGGCATCGTGTTTTGGGGCATGACTTATATAGGGAGGAAGATTTTGGGTATATAGTAGACACATTGACAAACTTGTAAACATTTTGCAAAGGGGTGGTATCCCCTTGGTACCTTATTTTCTTTAATATATTAGTTACTGTTATATTTAAAACAAAAACAAAAAGGGATCAGAATTTGGACCGACATTATGTGCTCACCATAGTAATAATCGATTGCATAACCAATTACATATAAATCATAATGTTACACAAAATGGCCCCTCTTCATGCTAATTAAACATAGAATGGATGACTCTGCATGAAAGACCTATTTTTATACTATAAAACAGGTGCTTTGACAGAAACCAATCATAGACATCAAGCTAGTGAATAAGAGGAAAAGATAGCAACGGCTACTGTGGTTGGAGTTAAATAATTGGTTAGGTGATTAATCATCCTAAAAGATTACATTGTTAGGAAAGATCCTGGACTATTATTTGCAGGAACAAAAATTTTAATAAGACAATTATAATTAAAAATACAAACCTCTAAAGCAGACATAGCAGCAAAAAGATTAAAGTTATCTCCGTGAATGAGTTCACCATCTCGAAGATCTGCAATGTATTTATCAATAATGTAAAATGTTAAGGGAGAATAATCAATACGAATGAAGCATGCTATACCAGCCTCTAATTCACTAAAGCTTTAAGAAAATAAAAGTTGCACAAAACTATAACTTGCATGCAAAATGTCAGAGATGAATGAGAATGCAAGACAATCAACTGAAGAATGATATGTACATTATACAGACGAAAAAGAGGATGAAACAACTTCACAAAATCCTTCCTGCCAGTAAAGAAAGCTAATTTGCATGTGAGTGTGGACATTAACAATTCCAAAATAGTGAAATGAGGGGGAAACATGTCTTAACTAGGGAGATAAGAGTGTGCAATAGAGTTTACTTAAAATAGATAGACTATCAAGAACCCAAACTAATTAGAGTAGTATCGAGTTCTTAATTTTTGACCTACTCATCCCAATAACAGTAGATACCAATAACTAGGATCAATATACCAGTCACTTAAAGCCATAACCCGCAGATCCTCCTTAAACCAAGGACAACAAAACCCTCTTCCTTATAAATAATACGTGCAAACACAAAGAATCAACCAAATGCGAGAAAATTACAAATCTCCTGACACGAGTATAACAACACTAGTTACCTTACTCAAAGAAAGTAGTAAACAAAAAATATTCAGAATTTCTTACTTCCTCTGTTTTTCCGTTCGAATTTTTACAGTTGCCAAATATGATCGAATCTAATAGCAATCATAATTTGAATTTGGAAAAAATATATGTAGATAGAGAAAATTTCAGAGACTGAACCTTTGCAAGCGGCAGCGAGGAGAGGCGAAACGTCAGCCCATACAGAGTTCTCGCCGGAAGGAATAGAAGACTGCTTGGGCGCGTGGCGTTCCATGGATGCCTCCTCTGTGCCCTTGTCGGCCATTGTCGCGTGCTTGGGGCTCGCACTGTGAAAAAACAAAATCAGTCAATGAGGTCTTCGAGTTTGATGATACTCTCTCTTCGTCCCTGCTTGGCGTCGCTTCCAATGAGGGAGGTGACAGCATGTGCATGGTGAAGGGCCTTGGGCCCTTAGCAAATAGGCATTAAATTACTGGCTGTCGGGCCATTTTGACCCGACCCAACTCCGAATCTTTTTAATTATTCAAGTATTATTTTTTAAAAGAAAATTACCCTTTCCAATTTGATATAATTTTAAATATATCATTATAGTTTTGATTTAAAGAATGTTAATATTGGTCAAATTCCAAAATTAAAAAAAAATTACATAAATCCTCAAAAATTATTGTTTAAAACACATGGTAAAGAAATAAAATCTTATTTAATAGAACTACAAACTCTTAAAAAAAATATATATATATATATATTGGATTAGAGGGATATTAATTATACAATTGCTAAAATATTTGTTCTATATAACTAGTAATTTGCTTAATGTTATAATTTAACATTAAGCCTTCTAAGCCAAATAGAATGATACAACATGTGAAACATGTCAAAGGGTTTTGCCGGACGATTGAGTTCAAAATGTCTTTGTACTTTCATCACATTTTTCTGCAGTTTCAGATATTCAATATCTGAAATATTTTGCAATATTGTTTTAATTTCGGGTATCTTCTGAAGCGGTATCTGAACAGAAAACTCACTCCAATCTAGAACATCACTAAATGGCAACACATAATGATCTGAAATAATCACCGGAACACATCCTGCACGGATTGCCTCCACAATTCTTGGGCTAGCGACCTCGTATCCGCTCGGGCACAAACAAAACTTACTATGTGCCATTAGTTTATTATAACTTTGACCCTTTGGTAAGTACTCAGAAACTTGGACGTCATTATCTTTTTCCTTCCAATGCTTAAACAAGATTGCTCGTACATAGCCATGAGCCCCACCAGCAAAGAATGCGAGAATGGTGCGTTTTTTAGGTGATTCATCGGGATCTCCACTTAGTGGGTTGAGCATTGTTGGAGGTACATTCACTTCTGGTAATGTTACATCTCTTATTGGTTCAAACCCTTCAGAAGTATTAGCATTACATAATACTCGTATCATATATTTGTATGACTCTGGATTTCCATGCTTAATTTCAGGAGCCTAAAATTTAAACAATTAAATCAACTCAATTAAGTTTCTTAAAAAAACGAAAACATAATTAAATAGGAAATCGAATCAATATATATTGTATGCATATATGTAAAATGAACTTATAAATAGAAGTAAAGAGAATTACCCAATCGTGACACGAAAGCATAAAATGGTCAGCTCCTTTTGTAATGTTCCAATACTCGTACTTTTTAGCGACAACATAAACATAGTCATTGAAAATGCGCATGAGGCGATCACGAGCATAGGTAGTGATAGGCACATAGATAAAATGAACAATGTAGACAATACTAACAGGGAGAAAGAAAACATGGGCTTCGTCAGGATGACGAGCCATGAATTTGCTATTTCCATTCTCCATCTCGTCGATGAATTGTCCCTCAATACCGTAAATCCCTTTCATGGGTCCACTATGAATCAACGGTCCGATTCCCTCCTTGTATGTCCATATCTTAAATTTCTTTATCATCTCAATATGACTCCTGAAAAAAGATTATATTAGTGAAATTGAGTCGAAATTCAAAATTTTATAAATTTTAAATAATAATATAATATAAATATTATAAGAATTTAAATTACGATAACATTATAATTTCAAATTAGTTTCATATTCAAATTAAATCCAAGTCCTTTTTTCTAACTCTCCAATTGAAAATTTAAATATATTATTATAAAATTGAAAATATAATTAATAAAGTTAATTCGGGTATGAATTAAATATGTAAATTAATTATAAATAACTTCTACACATTAAATAAGTAATATAGAAAAATTAAATGATAATAAAATAAACTTTAAACAAACACAACCTAATACATATTACTCAATGTGTGTGTGTGTATATATATATATATATAAAATAATAATTTAATTAATTGTATATTTTTATAATTACGGTATATAAAATGTTGCTAACACTAATTATTTAAATATTATAATTTAATTAGTTAAAATATCAGTCTTAATCCCCAGTCAAAATTATCAATATGTGCAGGGCAATTGATAATTATTAATTAGTCTTTAATCTATTTTGTAAACTGTCCAATATTAATAATTAATTATAATTTTATATTTTTAGATTCTAATAACACGAAAATCAATTAATTAAGGAAAAAAAATCTACTACAAATTAGGAAATTAAAAAAATTAGAACGGATCGTTCTAATTAATTACTTCCTAATCAAGTGTTAATCAAATTTGTCAATTAAACCAAATAATTAATTTACACGATTTTTTGAATAATATATATATATATATATAAATATAACGTAAATTAAATAATCAAATTAATTAATGTTGTTAAAAATCAATTTTGTGTAATAATGAAATTGAAAAAACGTATACGTACTGATGAAAGGCGTATGGGTTTCTGTAAATGGATCCTCTGGGGACGAAGGTCTCTTCTCTATCAGAAGTAAAGTTTCGTGCTTTAATGGCTTTATGAATGGCTGCTCTTGCTCTTCCTAAGTCTGCTTCTATTCTCTCCAACCGACCCTGCTTCTAATCCAATCACACATAAACGCCTATAGTAATATATATATATATATATATACAGCCATCCACGAAATATACACGCATCCATAAAATATATATGCATAGCTACGTTCTTGAGCCCATATGAAATATGGTAAACATACATACATATATATATATATATATCCATATATTCATGTGTGTTGAACCCATATGAAGTACTGTTTGAGGAAGCATGTGTCACGTACACACCTTAATATATATATATATATATGCATATATATCTTCTGGATCCATATATATACACAAACACACACACACACACACATGAAGTATTCTCAAAATAGAAAGCACAAGAATATTCGAACACATAAGCACACGGATGTGGTACATATATATAACATATATATGAACCCATTCAAACTATTGTTACAACTATGTATCAGAAAGCATATGCCGATTCTCAGATATATAGATTCACGTATATACATATATATACATACCGGACGGTCCGGACATGTACGAAGTATTACACGCTGACAAATACACAGATACACACACAGATAAATACATATATATATATATATGGGGATGTTTATAAGTTTACCTTGGTATGGCTAATAAGATTTCTGGTGGGTTTGGCGGAGAAAATATTAATGCGATCAGGAGGATCGTTAATGAAGATTTGGTTTGTGTTTAAGGGGATAAGGGATCTGAAAAACGAACGAGTATCAAAGGAGCTGGGGGTGGAGAAGAAGAGAACGGAAAGAAGAACTAGGGTTGTAAACAGAAAAACTAGTGAAGAACAATTATAAGAGCCACAAATCGCCATAGCCGCTCTGATCTTCAAGCTCCTTCTATCTGCTTCTTTCTTTGTGGTAGATGATCTTGTTAGGTAGAGAAGAAGAGAGGGACGAGATATATACATATATACATATATATATATGAATATATTTACATATATCTCTATATTCAAAGAAGCATAACAAAGATACCCTCAATTAAGAAGTTGCCCAAACAGGTTAATTGGCCAAGATTTTCACGATCAGAAAATGAAATTACCATATCTACTTTTCAGAAACTACATGTAGGTTTTCTTTTACTATTTAGTTTTAATTTATTTTGATGAACTCACAAAATTAATGCATAAAAAAAATACATAATTTTTTAAATAAAAACTTATATATTTCACTATAATTAATGAAATATATATGTTTTTTTTTTTGAAAATAAAAAAATATATATATATATAGGTATATATTTTTGCAATATATAGGCAAAAAATTATTATTGACAATAATATAGGCAACAAAATATTTAATTAATATATTTATTGACAATATATGATCGTCAATATCCTCTTCACACACGATACTTACTTACAATGTATAATTATACAAAGTCCCACACAATAACTAGCATTTATATAAATGCATGTATATATGTCTATATAATATATGTACGTATATATTTATCTCTATTCATGATATCAAACCCAAGTGTCAAAAGCTTTGAATCATGGGTTGCTAGTGCTACATTTTTCTCTAAAAATTAAATCCAACACCATATTAATATATGTGATTTACCCATGATCCTAAATTATAAATGCATAAATATTAATATTTAAATAAATAATAATTATAGTAATTTTCCATATATATTAAATAAATAAATAAGTGTCAAAATAGGTAAAATTTTAAAATTCACTTTTAAAAAAATACCAAAAAATAATAATTTATTTACATATTATCAACTAAGAAAATAAAAAATTATATAATTAAACAACCCTTCAAAATAATTCTAAAAATTTATATTCGATCTCTTATATATACATAAATCATGATAATCACAAGATTTTGTTAACGTGTATGTATTGATAAATAGCATGTGGTAGGTCAAAGATATAAATATATGTTACTAAATTACATATATATATATATATATATATATAATCGTGTCATTAAATTATCACAAAATAAATTATTTTTTAAAAAAATTACCTCCTAATATTTTTAATTTTATTGGGCTGAGTAATCCATGGGCCCCCCGGTTGTTCCGAAAGGCCCGATAGAAAATAATATTTTTAATATTACGTCTAATAAAATTAAATAATTATGTAATTTATTTTTTAATAAATAAAAATAAAATTTGAGTTTGTTGAAATAAATATATTTAAAATAAATAAATTTTTTCCTTTTTTTTTTTTTTTTACAAGTAAATTATTATATCAAATACTCGAAAGCTTAAAATTGAGTCTTCTCAACCAGACCGAGTGAAGAATCATATGAACAACATCAAACGGTTTAGCCGGCCGGTTCAGTACAAAATGTCTTTTCACCATTAACACTCTCCTGTACATCTTCAAGTATCTCTCTCGAGAAACACTCTGTAAAATCGTCTTGATCTCTGATATTTTCTCGACTGGAATTTCAATCGAAAACTGGCTCCAATCAAGAATGTCACTAAACGGCAACGAATAATTTACTGAAATTATAACCGGAACACACCCTGCATAAATGGCTTCCACCTCTCTGGGACTCGCCACCTCGTGCCCACTCGGGCAGAGGCAGAACCGGCTCCGACCCATGAGTCTCGTGTAGTCTAAGCCCTTGGGTAACTTTTCATAAACTTGAACATCATTGTCCTTCCCCTTCCATTCAGGTAGTAAAATTTTTCTTATCCATCCATGCGATGCTCCAGCGAAGAAAGCTAGTATAGATCTGTTGTTTGGAGGTAGACCCAGAGACGGTGGACCGAGTTTTCCAACTGGTAAGTAAATTTCCGGGAGTGATACGTCGATATGAGGTCGGAATCCTTCGCTGAGATTTGCATTGCAAAGAACCCTGATGAAGTTTTTGAACAGTTCTGGATTAGCTAAGGAAACTTGTGGTGCCTGCAGAAATACTTTAAACGCTCGTTAATTTTTATAATTTAAGTTAGGATTTTAAAATTTTGAAGAAGAAAAACATCAAAAACGTACCCAATCGTGACAAGAAGCCATGAAATGATCGGCGCCGGAGCTTCTGTTCCAATAAGGGTATTTATCACCGACGACGGAGATGTAGTCGGCGATCAGCCGCTGGAGCCGGTCGCGGGAGTAGTCGGCGACGGAGGTGATGGGTTTGTAGACGAAGTGGATGATCTTGGCGACGCTCAAAGGGAGAAAAAACACGTGAGCCTTGTCTGGATGCGGAGCTCTGAACTTGTTGTACGGCCGCTCCATTTCGTCGATGAACTGTCCTTCTATCGAGTATATATTGTTCACCGGACCGTCGTGGAAGATCGGCTGCTCTCCTTCCCTGTAGACCCACACCTTGAATCTCTTCACCATCTCTATGTGGCTCCTGAAAGCCATCGACGACGTCGTTTTCGTCTTCCTCAGCAGTTGAATTTTATAATCAAAAGATGAACAGGTGTTTTTGGAATTGGAGATTCCAGATATTTGTTTTCGAAAAATTAATTAAATTAATCAATTATCTTAAAATTTTGCATAAATTATTGGGTAAATTTTATTCTGATACTGTTGAATTAATAATATTATTAATAAAAATAAGATTAATTTTATTATCAATTTAATTAATCAGTTAAATTTATTTATTGAACTGTTTCTTAAAGTATTCAAATTAATTCTAATAATTTTAACTTTTTACGTTAGAAAATAAAATGTAAATAAACAGAAAATATTAATGACTAAATTATAATAAAAAATACTGAAAATTAAATTATAATAAATATTATAATTTGTTAATTTAATATAAGAATTTTATTTATTTATTTTTTTTCAAAGAAGATGAAATTGAAAAACTGAAGTTGGCGATGCACAGAGAGGGCATGTTTGGCAAATTCATAAAGAAAGAAAAAAGAAACTCAACTGGTGAAAAGCATGAGGATTTCTGTAAATGGAACCTCTGGGAACGAAGCTCTCCTTCTTCTCCGACTCGTATCTTTTCAACTCAACCGCCTTCCTGATCGCACCTCTCGCTTTCATCAACTCCTCTTCGATTCTTTCCCCACTACTCTTCTTCTTCTTCTTCTTCTTCTTCTTCTCCTTCTTCTCCTCCTCCTGCTTATTTTAGCACACAACACAGATTAATTACCAGAACCGACATAACCAACATCACATATATATATATATATATATATACTTACTGCAACTTGGGTAGTAATCTTCTCTGCAAAAACTTCAGTGATATTACTACTACTCTTTTCGCTTCTTTTATCGATACCAGAGCCCTCTGCAGAGACGACTCCAGCGACGAAAACTTGTGTTGACAACAAGCTTGTGTTGTTTGCGTATGTATTTTCTAATCTCTGCCTAACGGGAGTGAAAGAGATTGAAGAGTAGAACTGGTTGATCACGGGGTTTCGATTGAAGTTTGAGCTTTGAAACACGAAGAAGAAAACAGGGAGAAGAAAAAAAGCTGGGAGTACCAGTAAAGAGCTCGTCGGGCAGTTTATGGCCGCCATTATCGAGTTCCTACCTAGCTTTTCATGGATAGAAAAGCAATGGCATCCAAGAGTATATATTCCGTGTAGGATTTTCTTTTCTTTTCCCTTTTTTCAATTGAAGAAATCATGCGTTGACTAGTAAAACCTACGTGTAGATATATATATATATATATATATATTGATTTGTAATTTTATATATTTAATTTATTTAAATACATATCTTAATAATTAAATAATACATTTTTCTATTTTTGTTAAGTATTATTAGATTTCACATTGATGTAAGTGATTATATCTTTTGGAAAAAAAAATAATAATAATAATAATCCCAATTTTATATTTTTGAAAATTAATATTCTTATTTTTTTCAAAAATATTTAATTTTTTTTTAAAAAAAAACCCAATTCCATATTTTCAAAAATTAATACTCTCTTTGAAGTAAAGTATATGTTTCCCAATATTGAGACATAAACTTCATTTATGTCTTACTTCATAAAATTAATTAAATCTAATATAATCTCCAAAAAAAAAAATTACAACTCGGTTTATAATTTATAATTATATTTATTATTTCAATTTTATCTTCACGAAATTATTTTCTAAATAAAAAAAAATTCAAATAAAAATTTTAAAAATAATTTCTTAATTTAAAACAAAATTTCCTAAACTAGACTTTAAATGATTTACATCTCCATGCGAAATCTGGACTTGTGTAGAGACGAAAACCCATTTGTCATTTCTCTTGTGCTGTCAATTTACAAGACTAGTGGGTGACAGTGAAATAATAACGTACGTCATTAAAATGTAAAAATATAAAAAAATAATAATTAATTAATTAATTATAATAAAATTACGATAATTAAATTAAATTAAATTAAATTTTTTTTATAAAAATAATATTATTTATAACTAAAATTTTGATATAACATTTTTATTAAAAAAATAATATTAATATATTAATATATATATTCTTAATGTTACATTAAGGGAATCCAAATTATTGAGAGATCGGTATGAATATATACTTTTCAATCATATAGTTTTGTTTTATTTATATGTGACATCCCAACTAAGTTAATTTAATATATATATATATATATATACACACATATACGAAAAGCTCTAAAAATATCCCTTTCACCCACGTGTCATTATTGACTCAAGTGACTAATTAAACATATTAAAAATATATAGGGGGTACAAAATATAAATATAAATTGACATATAATTTATTTTTATAGTTTATTATTTATATAATATTAAAAATATTATAGATCTTGAACGCATACTTTTTTAGAAAAGAATAGTATGCATTAAAAATACCAATCGAAGCACTATTTCAATATTTTAATAAAAAGTTCTTTGTTCAACCACAATTAATTTAAGAAAATTATAGATTAATATATATATATAATTAATATTAAAAATGACTATCAATATTAAAAATATATTGAATTTAAAAATTAAAAATTATATTAAATTTTTATCACGTCTCCGATTAAATATTATTTTTAATTAAATACGTAATGAAATATATAATAATTATAATTTTATAAAAATAATAATAAAATAAATTTTTCATTCAATAAATAAAGTAATATACGATGATTATTCTCAGTTTATAATATACTAACAAAATGAGATAAATTTTATATTTTTAATAATGTTTAAATTCTTATCTTTTAAATAAAATATATAAATATTAACTACTAAATTACTGTTTAATTACGTTATTTTAAAATATTTTTTATTTAAAATAAATATAATTTATTTTTTTATAAATAATTATTTTATTTTTATAAAATTTTAATTATATTTATAAAAAAAATTAAAAATTAAGATAAATTTATAATTAAATAAAATATTTAAACAAAATAATCTCTCGATACGAACTAGATGGAGTTATCATTACATCACTATTAATTAATGCATTTATTAATTGTAAATAATAATATTTTAATATAATATATTTTTAGCATTGAAATCTAACAAAATATATATTGATTAATTTATTTTTAATTGCTTGTTGAAATGAATGATATCATGGATGTTGAGTGAAAATCACTCAACTGTGACATAGAATTTTCTTCTTTCTCAAGCTTATTGATATATATATATACACATATATATATATCTCTCATTTTGACTTTGCCCCTTGGACAATACCGCTAGCTTCACATTGAAATACTATATATATATACATGGATTTAATTTATTTAAAATATTATAACTTTCTTATATTTCTAAGGAAAACATTTATAGTAATTAAGCCGTATTTAAAATACTTAAAAAAATGTATGTAATTTTTTAATCGTAGAAGTGTTACAACAGTAAAATACTAAAAATAGTAAGTTCTTATTAAACTTTATAGAGCAAAAATTTAATTATATTTATATTCAAAACATATATATTATAATTGTAACGATCCGGAACTTATATAATTCATAATTTAAATGCGGAAGCGTATAATAACGTTAGGGTTTATGTTCTTTGCACAAAAATTAGAATGCCTAATAAAACTATGAAATTATTCATTTCGTAGTGTTTAAAAAAAAAACGTAATAAATATATGAAAATAGTAAATAAATATTGTAGGGAGATTAGCCTCTACTAGCTCTTAATAAGATCCAAGGGAACACCGACTCATAGTCCTCCTGCTGATTAGAATATGAATATTCATATTATTGATCTGAAATGGTTAATATGGGAGAGA
>NW_019014646.1:464088-474280 GCF_000150535.2 Carica papaya
GGCGACGGCACGTTCATTTCTGCAGGTTTTATTGTCTTCAAATCTGCCGCTCCCTGCATGTAATTTACCGACGATGGAAGTGTTAATTAAAATATGTAAAAAATTAAATTAATTTTTGTGAAATTTAAAATATATTTTATGTTACGTAAACTTTTTTAAATTTATTTATAACGTCGTAATTAAATTAAATTAAATTTATTTAAATATTTAAATAAAATTAGCTAGGAAAATAATTTTATATTTTATATTTTTTTTAAGGGAACTTACCACAAAGAATTGTTTGGAATCATGAGAAACGTTTACGTCTCCACTCATAGGGAAAGATCTGCCACGTCACGTTATAATAATTAAATTATTTATTTTTGAAAAAAGAAAAATATCAATTAACTAATTTTAAATATTAAAATTTACTAATATTAATTCGAAGAAAATAAATTTTCAATTATTGTAAAAATATTTTAAAATTAATAATGAATGGCTGTCCCGATCCAGTTATAGACGGCTTTAATGGGCCTCAATTAATGGGCCCCAATTAATGGGCCTCAATTGATGGGCCCACTTTCCTGGTCTTATTCTCATTTTCTAGGTCCCATTTGGGAAAATTAAGAATAATTTGTTTTTCAAATATTCTTTTTTTTTTTGGGTGTTACAATTGAATTTCAAATAATAAAAAAAATTTAATTCATTAATTAAATCAATAGATTAATAAATTAATAATAATATTATTATTATTTTAGTTTTTCCTTTGAAAATTGAAGAAAACGAGTATTTAAAATAAATAACAAAATATTAAAAACTAAATTGTTGTAAAAAAAAAAAGATATTTAAGGATTAAAATGGAAGAAATTCTAAATTTTGGGAAATAATTTTGTAATTTACCATTAATTATATTTGTTTTTGTTTAATTTTTTTTTTTAAAAAAAAATACATGATTTTTGTATATATTTAGAGAAGAAAATATAATTTTACAAAAGTAAAAAAGAGAAGAAAGTTGAGGAAATTAAACCTGGTAATGAAACTGAGAAGATCAGCTACGTCTGGTACTTGTATAAAATTCGCCATTGTTAAACCCAAAAACAGAATAAACCCAATTAAGTGCCTGCAATTTCAATTCAATACACACAACCTTTTAAAACTAAACCACTAGATATACATATATATATATATATATATATATACACACACGCACACAGACATGTATACAAACCCATATATGTAAAGAAATTCACTCGAGTATAGTTTCATCAAAACCCATGTACAGTATTACTCAATTCCATCATTTCTTCCAAGCTAAAACTAATTCAAGAACACTAAAGACACACACACATATGTATATGTGTGTGTTTGTTTATATATAAATATATGTGTGTGTGTATGTACTTACGTCCAAACGTTAAGGGTCTCGTTGTGCCAACGGAAGAGGCTAAAGAGAGCTTCTTTGAGAGGCCAGTTGACTCTGTAGTAACCAACAATGAACTCGTTGTCTCTCATATACTCCGGCACCTCCCGAAACGACACCAACACGCACCGTTTCACCTTCTTCTTACCATCCTGGTTATCACCGTCATGATCGACCAGCTCAAGTGGTAGAACTGCCTGGTATTCTTCCATCTTCTTCTTCTTCTTCTCTTTTCTCTTCAAACAAACAGCTTCTCCCTTCAAACTCATGATCTGCAGGTCTTTGATCCTGCCCACAAGACGCAAATGCACAAA
Source organism: Carica papaya (assembly GCF_000150535.2). The sequence goes on from NW_019014646.1 coordinate 465,802, forward strand.
TACATATATCTAGGTCTACCTATATATATCTATATCACAAGCACAAAAAGCTGATCAGAATTATATATGTATATAATATATATATATGGGTCAAATATGGGAGGAGAGAAATGGAGATGGGAAAGCTTGGGAAAGCCAGCGAGCTAACTGCACCAACTGCAACATTTAAAGAGGGTTTTTATTTCTAGGTTTTTGATTATTTGAAGGGGGAGAGAGACAAGTGTAAGATTAGATGGTAGGTTATCAATCAATTCTCTGTATTCATTGCACGGCACTGGAAAACCGATCCAATTTAATATATATATATATATATATACATATAAATATTTTTCCAATTTTATTTATTATTAATAAGTGTAATATTATTACTAATAAAATTAAAATTACTGTCAAAATTATTTTATTTTATTTTTTTCCTCAAAATCAATTAGGTTAAATTCACATAATTTATTATATACACGTAACACATAATATTGATAATTCCGACACGTAACATCATTAAACCGAACTATTTTTAGTCTCGTTTTTTAGGTTCGAATTCTATTTCAACGTCTCGTATAAGGGTATGTTTTAAAATTTGTTCGATTATAAAATAATTACGCACCAAATAATGATTAAATCCTACACTTTACGGAATTAAAAATACAAAAATAAAATAGCATGCACGTATTTTATTTATTTTTAAATTAAAATATGTAATACATGATATGTTTTTAGAGATGATTGTATTTTAATTGTATATGCAATGTGTATAAAAATAATGAATTGTGTATAATCACTTTAAGAACTTATATAATATATCATTATTATAATAATAATAATAATAGTAGTAATAATTACGAGAGGAAAGCCAAATGTTTAGGTTCATTGTGACGCATGATTTCGTGCTTTTATGATAATTAAATTTTTTTTTTTCATATTAATTTTAATACACAGTAATTAATTAGCATAATTATTGATATAATTAAAAAAAATAAATTAAGTTTTACGGATAAAATTATGAAAGTTTTCAATAAGCATCGTAATTAAATATAATCAAAATTATATATACATATATACATGTATATAGCACGTTTCTTGAGAGTTGAAAAATGGGCAAGCTTTCAAAAAGGCGAAAATACGTTAAAAACTTGTATATGTATATGTATATGTATATGTATATTAGTTGAAAACTTTCCTGACTTGTGGGTAGGTCTCTGAGTTTGATTTCTTGGGGAAGAAAAAAGTAATATTATATTAGAAACGTGTGTTTGATAATTTGCATTAATTAGGAAATTACTTGCTCCCTAAATTTCCTTCCTAATTATACTTATAAACTTCTTAACAGCTAACAAACAACCATAATTTTCTTGCCTTAATCAAGCTTAATGCGTATTAGTGCATGTTTATATAATAATTTCTGATTATATGTTTATTTATGGCTCAGAGTCTCTTTTCAACGTCACAATGGGGGGGGGGGGGAGGAGTAAGCAGATATGGGATGGCTATATAAACATTAGCACAATATCCCACCAGAAATGTTAAAAAATAACAGGGCATTTATTATTGGAGAGATATATATATATATATATTAGATGTATACATATGCATATTTAACTTGAGTCCAAATTGCAACAACTGAAGTAGGCGGCACCAGAAGCCTTGAAAGGTAATGAAGCTTCTAAAAGAGCTTTTGCAGTAGTGTTCTTCAGAAGCTGATTGCTGTTTCCCTATGCTTTTTCTCCATCAGAGAGAGAGAGAGAGAGAGATAAAATTGGCATCATCATATTCAACAAACCCAAAAGAGAAGTTTTGTACAAGAGATTCCCATATGTTACTAGCTTCCAATGGCTGCCAGTCTTCTACTATGCCAAAAGGACCACCAGCATCCTATTGACAGAAAATAACCAAGGAACGTAAATAAAATGGAGAAACACAAGTTTAGGCAAAAGGTGCCATTAGGGTTTCGAGGAAAACCGAAAAAAGGATCCTCGGAGAAATGAGGAGAATGCTTGCATGTTTGTGGCAGGAAAGGCAGGGAAAAGGGATGAGCAATGGAAAATATTGAGATGAGCGAATGAGATTCATCAAACCCGAGTGTTATAATAGAATAGGATTTTGATTTCCTACACCCTCAAAATCCCCAGTTTTTCCAAAGAACTACGGATGTCAGAACTCGTGCAGTCCTCGGGTGCATGAACAACGTTGGGGCTGTCGACTGGGATAACATCCGAGAGAGGGTAGTTCCGGTTAGAATGTAATAGACTGCTCGCGCTGGTACAAACTCCCTTCAGTACAACACCTTTATGCAGCCCTCCAAGCAATCCTTCATAATCTGTGTCACCACATTCTCCAACAAAAACCACCATCTTCGACAAGTCCACACCCCACCTAACATAGAGGTACCTGAAATTTTGTTTGACGCTTTTAGATTTCTGTAGATAACAATGAAGTATAAAGTTGAACACGTTGAATGTTTAATCATGCAGGGAAATAGAAAACATTGGAAGATTCATCAAACAGACGAAGAGAAATTTGAATAGCAAAAGACAACAACTCATTTAATTAATTTTTTTTTACAACAAACTATTTAATTTTGTTGAATACCACATTGTTGTCTGTAACACCATGTGATATGATTCAAATTAGTCAGCAACATAACTGGGAAGGCACCAGCAAAAAAGAGATTTAGGAAGTGACCCACTCTGCTTGACTCTGGATCTCCAGTCATTGTTGCTGTTCCCACTTGCAAGCACAGAATTTTTAGTCACCCACACTTAATATACCAGAACCAAGACCTCCAAGACACATAGTTACTGATCACACATGAGAAATGAAGGTTAAAAGTCCAATAGGTCAATTTAACCCACCACCTAACCACCTTTTCTTGCTTATATGAAGAAAATCAATATTGCAGATTACCATTTGTAAAGGCTTAATTGTCATAGATCTGTTACTTCCACCGAAGGGGTGGGGGGAGAACGGGGAAGGGGAGTTCTTCAGCATTGAATGTTGTGTGTGAGAGATTTTATAAGATAAAGAAAATTGGAAAAGCATCATCAAGCCATTAATGACAATTAGCATAAAACCTCTTACCTTAGAGCTTGGGCACGAGATGCTAGTACAGGAATTATGTTTATCCTGGTACCATTCTGACAATAGATAGCATGACAACGAAGAGCCTGAATTCTCAGCAACTTCCGGAGCTCCTTAACAGGGGGGACCTGAAAAGAAAAATAAAAATTGGATGAAAATATATCAAGAACACTTCCTGATTGAATAAGAAGATATCAGTTGTTTCCTGAGAATGTGGTTCAAGAGGAGAAGACTTACAATTGTGGGCTTTTGTGCTCTAAAAGTGTAACAATAATCAGTTGAAAGTTGTTCGGCTGCAGTCACAATCTGCTCCTTGCTCTCTGACTTTTTACCAGTGACATTAGCAGCCCAACGAACCAAAGTCTTTCTCAATCCTTCTCCACCCCATCGATATTCAATGTGTGAATGGTAATAGAAGTCAACAACAAAAGGACCATCCTCAGAATTCAGATTTGGATAATACAGATCACTACCACTATTGCAGATGAAAGCATCAAAGTCATTAGGGCTCAAGCCTCCTAGGCGCAGAAAAGAGTGTATCTCTGATATCGTTAGGGATGTCGACAAAACAAATCCTATAGAACCATCAGTCTTTTCCTTTCCCACTGCCTCAAAAATCTTTCTAGTGGATTCAAGAAGACCCGAATCCATAACACAATCAATAGCAAGAACAAAAACATGTTTCCTCCTCCTCAATGCAGGAAATTTTCCTGAGCTGGTATTCGAATCTGCCTTCTCTGTGGACCCTGTTTTTTTTGTATCCTTGATGCCTCTTGACCATGATAAAACAGCATTCTCAATTTTGCTCTTTCTATCAGCAGAGTTTCCTTCAATTTCTATAGGGTACTCATTTCCACTAGCCCCGCTCTTCTCTCCATCTAGTGAAAACTTCAAATTCAAAGATATATCCTGTATGTCCCTCAAGGAATCACTAGGCGACTCAGATTCTGAACTTTCATTTCCATCATCACTTCTTTGCCACTGTGGATGCCTTGGCTTACAGCCTGCTATTCGAGATAGGTATGTTTTGCAATGCTCTGGCCAAGAAAACAGGTGAATGTTCTTCAATCCATTTTGCCGACATCTTGCCCAAAGCTGCTTATCAGCAACAAGTTTTAGAAGAGCATCAGCAATGGACTGCTGATCATGAGGATCAACAAGAACACCGTTGTCAAGGACCTGCGAAATATCTCTAATCAATTTTCAGAACCCGTGGTGGAATTTCCAAGTACGGATTTAAATAGTTATCTGACAAAGACTGAGAGCAATAAGTAAGCATACTCGATGTATATCAACTGGACCTCCATTTTTTGTAGCAACAATTGGCAACCCATGTGCCGCTGCCTGTTCAACAGACAGAGTAATCATATGGGTTCAACGCTGTCAATATATGAGAGAATTATTTATAGGTAGTAAAAAGAGCACCTCAATTAACGTAAGCCCAAAGGGTTCAATGAAAGCTGGATTAATGAACACACCCTGCAAGAAAGTTAAGTAATATTAATCTCAGTTCATAGCAAAATTTCATCTTTTGCTTCTGTTGTATAATTTGAAATCAGAAATCTAATTAAAGAATAAATGGACCAATTGAATTGCATGTAAATAAAACACCCACAGCACAGATTAAGGCTATGCAAATGTGTACAAGTCATTATAAGTGTATGCAAAACCAATAGTTAGAAACAGTAGACGGAATTTGACCATGGATCATACAAGGGCATACATGAAACCAGAACGAAATTATCAAAATAACAGCACGATTATTAAGTTGAGTCAACAGATCTCCTCAATATAACACACAAAATAAAATATTTTTCTACTTCAGAGAGAAATGTATCGCTTTAGAAAAATGAGAGGACTGGATGTTCCAATGAACTACTTCACCTTATGCTAACAAGGGGTACCATTTATAATGGAAAACTAGCAATAGTGGTGTGAAATTTCGTTTGTAATTTGTTTTAAATATCAAAGGAATATAAGCAGATACATGAACAATTTGAACATCTTATGCAAGCTGTACAAAAGACAAGTGCACAGACAAAGACAGTATGCAAAGTGAGGGAAATGGTTATTGAAGAAAAACCATTCATCTTTCCCAGTTGCATCTCAAAGCATCAAAACATAATATGAAACAAACAAAGGATACCTTTGTTTTTGCTGCTAGACGATAAATGTCAGGAACATCAGCCTGTTTATGGTGTTTAGGATATGCCACTTGCCCGTACAGATCATATTTGTCAATAAGCTTCAGTGCTGAGAGAAGAACAGAGGCACTGGTGCTTGACATTTCATCAATTCCATCTCGATTACCCATAATTAGTGTCTGCAGAAGATCAAATCGGAAATGTAATAGATAAAATGATGTGAACTAATTCAGCTTACAAACATAATTGATGAAATGCCGTTATCAACTAATTAACTTTAGAGATCCAAACGCACAAGGTTAGCAAGCTCTCTTAGTGGACGGCATTCTCCAAATGCTTTGACCAAAGTTGTGATGTTCTTTTTTGGATCTGGCCTTGCAAGGGCAAGTATCATAGGTTTACGAGGATTGGTAAAGAAACGCATTATCTGCAAAATCCAATGTTAGAAATGTCATCAATATGATGGTCAAATAAAATGCAGTTACATCATTAATGCCTTCACTTCACCAGCAAAACGGGAGGTTTTCCAACTACATAGCTAGCTAGGAAGTCTAACCATCTGGATAGGGAAAGATTAGAACCTCGGACCATATAGGTGGATCTGGGGAAGCAGGATGGTCTTCATTTCCTTCTAGTTCACCATCCATGTCACCCTCTTGTGGAACAATATGATGGAACTCCATTCCAGGAGGAATTATCTGCAAAGTCCTAAAAATCTTTAGCTACCTCAAGAAAAGACATCCATGCATCTGAAATTATTAGAAGGTTATCAACCAAGCTCTATATACAGTGAATTCAGGTTGATAACAGTCTTCTCAAGTCTGAACTTGGTTGAGACATGATGCACAAAAATAGACCCAACTAAAGGAACATTCCTCTCTGTGGATCTTTCAGAAGATTAACTTATATATCAACAGCCACTTATAGAAAAATCTATTTATTTTAAGACAAGGTTCCTGCCAAGCTGTACGTTGTATCTACTGAATATACAATATAACCATGATTTTAGACCAAAATGATCAATTAACAGAATTTTACTCCATCCATTTGAAGCACAATAAATTTTCTTAAATATAGTGCAAAGCACGTGCATCATAAACCTGCATAGAAGATTGTGTTTCATCATCTTCAATTTAGATCATCAGACACCTAGCCACTCGGTACCTTTAAATCTTTCTGAGAAGAGTATATACATTAAATTTTTTTAATAATAAAGTTAACATGCCCATCTTCAAATAAGAATCAAGCATCAACCCTAACCAACTCTTGCTCAACCAAGTTATTGTACGAAAACAATATTGTCTTATGCAGATAGAGGATCTATAAGTCAAGCTCCAATAGAAGGCACAACAAATGCAAATATAAGGTCTATAAGGTAATGAAAATTGGAAGACTACTTACCACCATACGAGGCATAAACCTGCCATAACAGCTAACATTACGCTTGATCCTTGCCCGTAATTTACGCTCCAAAATTGGATCGAAACCATCATACAGACGCCACTGCTCATCTATCTCCTGTCTAGTGCTAGTTATGACAATTTCAGAGGAATCAAGAGATAATTCCTCAGCCTCGATCCTGCGCATAATCTTGTATGTTGTGTTTATTTCATCCCTTGATAGCCGGCCTTGTTTCAAAAGTTGTTCCAACTTATCCCTTCCAAGTGAATGCCCAGTGAAAAGCATCGGTACATTTAATGCACCAGATAAGAGAGCGACAGCGTCACCTGCATCAGCATAGTGGCCATGAATTGCAGCAGGCCAAACAGGTTTTCCACCACCAATTTGCTCGCCAAGAACATTGGACATCTGTATAATGTGATTGAGAGCACCATCAACAAATTCAGGAATGTGAGGCCACAGGAGCTCTTTTGGGATATACTTATCTCTTGGACCAAACGGTATCCGGACAATATAAGCACCACTGCTTTCACCTATCTCATCCATAAAATCATCCGAGTTTCTTGGTGTCAGCATCTCTGTAGGTTCCCCATAACTCCAGTCCACATCTGGTGATGACACCTGTCTAGTCAGCAAATCAACTCGATAAACGCCTGGCATCGAGCCCAAAGCCCTGGCAAGTTCCACGACATACTTAACCTAGAAAATAAAATTCTGTTACTATCTGTGACAATAAAAATTTTCATAATGCCAACTTAGAGTAAAACAGAAAAAAGCAAAGTTGAACAAGCTTCTAAACCAAAAAAATAACCTGACCGCCAGTATCAGAATCACGACCAAGCTCCATATTTTCACTACGTATCAGACCATGAAGGCTGCATGAAGACTAGTTGTCAAAATTAATTATACACCATCACAAATGCGAAAATCATCATCATGAATGTTTCAGTTCCTAAAAGAATAAATCTCTTAGAAATTAATTATTTAATATTTACACGATAGCTACAATGCTTATAAAGATCTGGAAGCTCGATTACTATGTTTGATGAATGTTTCAGTTCCTAAAAAGAATAAATCTCTTAGAAATTACTTATTTGATATTTACACGATAGCTACAATGCTTATAAATATCTGGAAGCTCAATTGATAGACAATGCCACTCATCAAACATAGTAGGTAGTAGTTACAACAGATCCCCGTATAGTCCTTTCTACAGTTATATTTGAAGACTAAAGCAACAAAGTTGAGTTCATGCCTTACTAATACTATGTATAGCTTTTTTCCCTTCAATGTCTCCATCACATCAACAGAATGTATTCTGGGCAGTCTTGCTCTGGTGCTCTCACCATGAGCTGACATGTCAGTGACTGCATCTCCTTTCTCTCCCTCTGATAAGTCTTCAGACATATCAGCAGTTGCTTCCCGGCGGCCTCTTTCACGTTCAATCCGACGCTTAGCATTCCTCTGGGCTTCCTCTCCCTCAAGCTTCACAAAAGAGGAAGTAGAAACCAACTTGTGAGTGTTCAATAGAACGAGTCCAAATTTGACAATCAAAGACTGCGCGAAGAGTGTTATTTGCTATATAAAGACTATGAGAATTTTCTCCATAAAATATTGGCCAGGGAACGAAACACCGAATTGATATTTTATGCCTTTTAGTTTCTAACAAAGTAATATTCACCGAAAATAGTTTTAAAATCCTGTTGGCAGCATCTGGATCGATGAAATATAGTCCAATAGTACCGCTTACGACTGTTTGTTCAAACTCATAAAAATTAGAGAGGTTTTAATCTTCAAGCAAAGGGCAACCTGTCATGATATGGACACCACTGGTACCCGAGTGAGATAGAAAAACTCGA
>NW_019014646.1:513163-526646 GCF_000150535.2 Carica papaya
TGTTGCTAAGCTTTATTTTTTTTTTCGAAAAAAAAAACACGTTTTTCTTAAATAAATATATACTTTCATAATATATAAATATTGTCACGGACACATATGATATTTTGCAATCAAACTCGTTTTACTCTATCCCTCCAAACACAATTTGTTTCCGTTAAAATATAAATTTGGATTTGATACGCTAACATTTAGTAGATATATTTTAATTTATATTAATAAAAATAAAAATATAATTATATTAATATAATAAAATAACCGAATTGAGTCCGAATCTAATAACCCATAACCTAACACAATTCGAAAAATTAGAAAAGGATTCAAATTGGCTTCGGAGTTCGGAGAACATTAAGGTTTAAACGTGATTAAACTCGCTTTGAATCCGTTTTCTCATATGAAATTAAGTTCGATCTTGCGCTTCGTTAAGAAAAATAAAAAAAATTGTGTAAATTAATAAATGGATAATGTCGACAGCTTAATTAAATATCTTGGGAGATGGTGGATGGATCGGTTCCGTAAGAAACCCTACCGGAAACGTGGTCTCTCATATCGGACGGGGTATAGAGAATATACATTTCATAATATAAGCATCAATATGCATCATAACATGAATAGATATTTTGGTATGCTTTATTTTTTTTTTTTGAAAAAAAAAAACACATTTTTCTTAAATAAATATAAACTTTCATAATATATAAATATTGTCCCCGACACATATGATATTTTGCAATCAAACTCGTTTTACTCTATCCCTCCAAACACAATTTGTTTCCGTTAAAATATAAATTCGGATTTGATACGCTAACATTTAGTAGATATATTTTAATTTATATTAATAAAAATAAAAATATAATTATATTAATATAATAAAATAACCGAATTGAGTTCGAATCTAATAACCCATAACCTAACACAATTCGAAAAATTAGAAAAAGATTCAAATCCGCTTCGGAGTTCGAAGAACATTAAGGGTTTAAACGTGATAAAACTCGGGTTGAATCCGTTTTCTCATATGAAATTAAGTTCGATCTTGCGCTTCGATAAGACCTACGCGAGTAATGACATACGACGAGGCCCATTTTTTGCCGCAGGCATACGGTATGGGCTGTTACTGTAAATTTAAAAAACTACAGGGCCTGAAATTAAATACACATTCTTTATTGAACTTAGGCCCAGGTGATAAAATGTTAAAATTATTTAATTATTATCTTAATATTTATTTAAAATTATTAATAATGAAAATTATAAAATATTTCTAAATTATTTTTTAAAATTAACCATTTATTTTTTAATAAATATTTTAATTAAACGTATAATATTTTATTTTTTAATAAAATTTTTTTAAATATCTTATTAAAAGTCAGAAACATTTTTATACTAAAAGCCAAAAAATAAAAAAGTTGGAAATTAGTTTGTCACCGTAAGCCTTAGCCACGTGGGCCACGTCCTCATCAATACTGATTTGTTTTAAGAAAGCACATGACAATGATATTGGGTCCCCCTTTACACGTGGCGAGTTTTAATTGGTCCAACTCATAGAAGCTGCCAGAATGGATGGATGCACGGTCGGGCCCCGCATCGAAAGGGTCGGCTTCATGTCGGCAGCGCGGACTCTAATTTTTCTTTGGCACTGGAAATTCGAAAGAGAAACTTCCTTAAGCACAAGGAATAATCCGCCCAAAATCTGTCTTAAGAACAACTAATCAACCGATTTAACTCTTAATCCATTCATTAAAATTAATTAATTAAACCATGTTTAGTTATAAATAACATTTTAATTTTAATTTAATTTATTTGATCTGTTAATTAAATTTATATAACGATTTTTTCATCAGCTCCTTTTACTGACTTCAGTATACCGGTACGATCTCTCTCTTCATCGTTCTCTTTCTATCATTTTCTCGCACTTTCCCACCGTCCGGTCAATCCGGTCCGGAGGAGATGTCGTTTTTTGTCGGAGTCGTGATCGGGCTGGCCGTCGGTGTATCTATCATCGTCGGCTTTGTCTGGTGCGAGAATGCTCGATCCAAGATTCGTTCAGACCTCGTGAGTGCTTCCTCTCCCTCTTTTTTCGTTTTGAAGTTACTAGAATAAGTTCCGAGTTGTTTCTAATCAGTTTGGTTTTGGTTTTCAGGCGACTACTGTTGCTGCTTTTGCGAGGATGACAGTGGACGATTCAAGGAAGCTGTTGCCGCCTGAGTTTTATCCCTCTTGGGTTGTCTTCTCGCAGCGCCAGAAGTTTAGTTCTTTCTCTCTCGTTACCTACGCATTTTTGGAATTATATATCCGACATAGTGAAGGGACTGATTATATGTGTGTGTATTTCAGTTGACTTGGCTTAATCAGCATCTCACAAAGATCTGGCCCTATGTCAATGAGGTACCTGTCAATGGGTTTAGTTTTTCTTTTTTAAAAAAATTTAAAGCAAATTCAAATTATTTTTAAATCATTTTATGAGTTCCGAGTTATCGTTATTTTGGAAAGGCATGTTAGGGTTAGTTTTTATTTCATATTGGGGGCTAATTGATGGTGTTTGGATTCTAGGCAGCATCTGAGCTTATAAAGTCCTCGGTTGAGCCCATTCTTGAACAATATAGACCCATTGTACTATCATCTCTTAAATTCTCCAAATTTACTCTCGGTACTGTTGCTCCGCAATTTACAGGTCAGTTGATCCTTTTCTCTAGTTCCCATTTTATTATTGGATTATAATTTTGTCAGTTAACAAAAACAGATTTTCAGTTGTAATTAAGTTCGTTGAATCAATGAGGAATTATTTGCCTTCTACTAATTTGATTTTGTACTTAATTGGAGAATAATCTGATCCTGCTTTTGATATTATTCATGCTAAAAATAAAATGAAATGAAGGCTATATTAGACATTTGATGTTATGATGATTAATTTGAATTCAGTTTTATTCTAATTCAGGGCAATCCCATATTAGATCATTTTTGGCTAGAATTAGGATTCCATAAGGAGTAACTTCTACTTTATTTGCTTCTTAAAAAGATCTCCAATAGGATCAAAGAACTGAATAGGAAAATCTTTTGAGTTTCAAATGAGATAAAGGTTGGGAGAACTAGTAGGTGCCTAAACCAGGGAGGTGGCAGCTTAATAGCAAGGTTTTATTTTCACTTGGTATTTAAGATTTTTATATGCTATATTATTGTCTGTATTACTCTTAACTTACTTGTCGGATTGCCCATTTTTAGAAATGACCAGGTAGGATGTTTTTCATAAACTTCTATAGATTGGTTGTTGTAGGCTTATTAGCTTGCCTATTTGGCTCTTATTGAGGCCGACAACATGATATGTAGGATAGTGCTCAAGGAAGAACCCATTTTGACATGTTTTGATGACATAGATAACCAATACAATCTCTAAACTTATAAGTTACCAAGTAAAAAAAGTCCATTATTGAGCTGATTCTTCAGGGGTTTATACACCAAGTTCCATAACTACATCCAGTCCTATCTAGTTTGGAATTAAGAGGATTGCGTTGTTGAATTAACTTCTATTCTAGTTGTGATAAGTTTTAGAAAGAAGATTCTTGTATCCTATTTAATATGGCAAACTATTTTGTAATGTGATTTTATTTATTTAATTTGCATCATTTTGAACCATTTACATATCTATATATATATATTTTGTGCCATGTGATAAATTAGCAAATAATCATGTATATATATATTTAATTAAAAAAAATCATGTGCATATATATATATATATTTTGCCATGTGATAGATTAGCAAATAAATTGAAAACAAGAAATTAAAAGTTGTGTAAAGTTTGCATGGTTTTCAAAATAACCTACTCTACAAGTGGGATGAATCTAAATTCGCCATGAAAAATTATGACCATTACACTATGTTTTTCTCTTTCCGATTTAGAGGTTCAGTGCACCCAATTCTCACAAGATAAATTTAGAAGTCAGCTTTGAGATACAAATAAACATATATATAGAGCTGCAGTGAAAAAATGCTAAATAGGTTATCCTGTAAACCAGTGGCTGCCTGTGCACCCCAAAACCCTGATTGTTTGCCATTCCACTATCTGGAAAATGTCATATTTGCTGGCATTCTTGGAAACTAGACACATCATAACAATTTATATATATGCATATACAGACAAATACATGAGTATCTGTATATATATATTAAGAAGATCGTCAACGGAAGTAATAATTAATTCTAGCTTGGATTTCTGATGGCAGTCTGCATACCTTGATATTTTCCCTCTTGTATCATGTTTCCCAAGCACAAGGGAACTCAATAGTAAAGGCTATGTGAATTGGTGCGTTCTTAACAATGAATTTTCCTCATCAATGTGATTTTAGGTGTTTCTATTATCGAAGATGGAGGAAGTGGAATTACCATGGAACTGGAAATGCAGTGGGATGGGAATCCAAGTATAATACTTGATATCAAAACCAGACTTGGTGTAGCATTGCCTGTACAGGTAATTGACTACACATATGCTTTGCTTCTTTTCGCTGTTACTTGACAAGTTATTAAACTTGCATGCTAATGTCTATGGAACTCATAAATTTGTGTTGTGTATATGTTTTCCTGTGGGATTTGAGTGAGAAAAGGGAACTACTGTTTGTTTTGGTATCTTCTTCCTATATTTTCCTCCAATGGATTTTTATCTAAGGAGTAATCTTTTTGCTTTTATTAGTTATTGTTGATGCTCTCTTTAAAGCCATAATGGTAAATGAATTTCCAGTTTCACTGTTACAGTTCATCTCATTTTTTCCTAATCTTCTGTGTCTAGGTGAAAGATATCGGATTCGCTGGGGTTTTCAGGTTGATCTTCAAACCACTAGTTGATCAGTTTCCATGCTTTGGAGCTGTCTGTTATTCCTTGAGGGAGAGAGTATGTTATCCTTTCTAGAATCTCGGAAGCTTTTTTTTTTACAAGTATGTGAAGATATGCAGATAGAAAGAGAGGGTTGATTGTCATGTAAATATGTGCAGTAGACATCATTTTAAAAACAGCTAGTTAGTAAGTCAGTATGGTTATTGTTTACCTAAATGTAATTGACTTGAGTTGTGGAGGATTTGATTTTATCTTCATGCAGATGGAATGCACAGTGTCAAATCAACAAGCATAGTAAAAGTGAATTTGTATGGACCTTTTTCGATCTTCTTTAGAATCAAATTCCTAGGAACTTTAGCATTCTAGGTAGAAAATGAGGCAGAATCAAACCTAATCTGATTTGATGTCCGTTGATTTAGAAATGAACTATGAAATATTAGTTATTAGCCTGAATATAACATTTTGACAGTCCTGTAGATGGTGCATGTTTCTGTCTTTCTCACAAAACAAACGTGCACATTCATCCACCCTCTCACCTAACTATCCCTACCAAAGTGGATTTGGGTATTACTTATCAGCCAGAGTATATGTGATATGATCCTTAACCCTGAATCTGATTGAGGGTCTTCGGACTGGAAAGTGAGAATGAAAATTTGCAGTATTTTGCAATGTCTTTCTTTCTTACCTATTTTGAGCAGGAAAGTTTGGGCTCATTAAGGAGAAGAGAGTGATATCCTTGAGTAAGAAAGTAGTCAGAAACGTAGACTTCAATTTGCTACTTCTATTGCCAGAACTGATTGTAGCTATAATTTTCAGGATGAGGACATAACTGCCTCTAGCTTCCAATAACTGAACATTCCTGCATCTAAGGAACAAAACATATAGTGAAAATAAAGTTATTGAAACCAAAACAGATTACTAAATCTTCCATCTGCCGGATCTGCTGATCTATCCCATGACTGTCCAAATACTAAAACACTGATGAAAGTACTAGCTGCTTATTTATGTTCAATGTTTTCAGTATAGTCCATGAGAATATATTTTTTAACAGGCCTGTAGGAACTTCTCTTTTTCTTTCTTGCACAGTGCATCCGTGCACATTCATCTTCTAACATAGTCATTGCTTACACACCCACAGCCATAAAAACATCCATGTATCTACGCGTCATATAGAATTTGAAGTGATAATCTGATTTTTGGTCTGCAGAAGAAGATGGATTTCACACTAAAAGTTGTTGGTGGCGACATATCATCAGTTCCCGGACTTTCTAGTGCTATTGAGGTTGGTGCAACTCCCGTTTCTGGTTCTTATCCTCCCTCTTTTATTGCTGCATTATTCTTTGACTCTTTTCTATGAAAATTCAGTTTTGACTGCTCCAAATGTAAATGTTCTGTAAGTAAACCTGTTGGTGAGTTTTTCTAAAAACCTGAGCGAATAATTTCCTTGAGAGATTCTTCCAAATCATTTTCAGTCAGAAGACAGAATCTTCTATTTTTCAACTATATAGAAGTTAATGTCTCCAAAATGCTTCTACATGTAATTGAGCATGAGTTACTTTGAATTCAAGCTAAATTTTAAATTAATAGACATTTTATTGAGATTTAACTAGTGGCTGCCATGTAGTCACTTAGTTCATTGATAGGTTAACTTTCATGCTTAGAATTCTTCTGTTGGAATATAAAGAAAAAGGTTCATAAAAATTGATATTCACTGCCTAAGAAAGATAGTATTCATTATTCACACTGTAAGAACAAGAAAAAAGTAAATAGAGGAGATTATGGAGAAAGAAAAATACTTCCTTGTATATGTAAGTGCCTTTTGGTTCTGCTTAAGAAAGCTCTTGTTGAAGCCCAAAGCTCAAAAAATTGTAAGAAGTTTGGCATAAATTTTGTTATTTTGGTCTGAACTTATTATACTTTCCTTTGAGGTTTTATATAATATTGACATGAAAATTAAAAAAAAAAAAAGGGTTAATATGATAGTTTCTGTGTGTAAAAATTACTCTTAGAGTTTCTGTTTTAGAAGGTCTTTTCATATTTGAAAACCAAAATGGTTGCTGGAGGTTGTAAAATTTCTTACCTAGTCTCGTTAGTATCTTTCAAGAGAAATAAAAAACATAAAAGGCTTGGTTATATATTGCAGAACAAGTTTATTATTATATGAGTGGTAAAACCTCTATTAATATAGGATTGAGTGCAGTGATTTTGCGTCAGCTGTTTCTCAGTCTGCTTATTTTCACCTGTACAGGAGACAATACGGAATGCTGTTGAAGACTCCATCACATGGCCTGTTAGGAAAGTTATTCCCATTTTGCCTGGTGATTATAGGTATGTATTTTTCGATGGATGCATCATAATTGTAAATTTAGACTATTATTACTATTATAGTTGTTGTTGTTGTCCTTAATAAGTACTACGGCTATCCAATTGGTAGACGAGTCCCTTACAAATGAATTAGTTGAGTTGTTCAGAGGGGTAGCTTGGTTCAAAATCTCTCTCTCTCTCTGGCTGAGGTTGTTGGTGGGGCTTCTCTGCATATGAGCAATAGAGGACAAGGAGGATGGAGAGTCAATAATATCTGCTATCTGATATGTACCAGGTTTATTTTGTGTCTAGCACTCGATAGAAGCTAATGTCTCTCCTTTTTCAGTGATCTGGAGCTAAAGCCTGTCGGAACATTAGAGGTGAAACTTGTGCAGGCGAAGGACTTGACAAATAAGGACATTATCGGAAAGTCAGATCCCTATGCTAAATTATTTGTGCGCCCATTACGTGAAAGAACAAAAACTAGCAAAACAATTGTAAGTTGTTCTACTGGCTTTTCTGCTTCTTTTTGCCCCTCTACTGTGGTTAAATGGAGTGTCTGTAATTTCTTCTCCTTCAGAACAATGATCTGAATCCCATTTGGAATGAGCACTTTGAATTTGTTATTGAAGATGCATCTACTCAGCATTTGGTTGTAAAGATTTACGATGACGAGGGCCTTCAGGCATCTGAGCTCATTGGCTGTGCTCAAGTGCGGATAAATGAACTTGAGCCTGGTAAAGTGAAGGATGTGTGGTTAAATCTGGTTAAGGATTTGGAGGTTCAGAGAGATAATAAATATCGGGGGCAGGTGAGAACCTCTACAATGATTATGTCAAAAGAATGCTGTAGGAAAACTCTCTTCTTTTCTTGACACAATATACTTTGCTAGCATTGATGAAGTAATCATGCTCTACTTTTATAATAAAGAATGTAATGTAGGCTTGACTTAGTGTTTCTGGAACAAAGATAGTAAGAACAAATGATCAATATTGTGAGTGTCAATTTGCTTATTGATAAAATCAGTTATGTTGCTGAAATAAGATCTAAATTTTCTTGTATGAGGGTTTGAAAGTTGATAGAGAAAGAAGAATGCTATCTCTCCTGATAAGGCCATGTGCTCAATACTTTCTATTTTGGTTTTTTAATTTGGAAGGCTGGAAGGTTTAAGAGAAGGAAGAATGCTCTCTCTCCTTGATTAGGCCATGCTCTCAAAGGTTTCTCTATACTTGGAAAATTTGAGATTTCCTATTTTGGCTTTGTAAATTGGAATCTACTATACCACTGTGAACAAGCACCCAATTATTTCCATAGGTGGTTCTACTTGCTTCTTGTTATTCATGGGGTTTAATTTTTGTATTATCGTAGGAAAGCTGATAATTTAGAAATTGAAAGTTTTCTCTCTTCTTTTGTTTTTCTATTTTGGCTTTGTGAATTGGAATCTCTCTCTCCTCTGTGAACATGCACTCAGTTATTTCCATAGATGGTTCTACTTGTCTTCTTGTTATTTACATGGGGTTTAATTTTTGTATTATCATAGGAAAGCAAATAATTTAGAAATTGAAAGTTCCTCTCTTCTTTTGTTTTTCTTCAAGTGCATTTAGAGCTTTTCATAGAATCTTGAGTTTCAGTCTGATATCTGGAAGTTCTTCTCTATAATTTCTGTCAACAAATGGTGTTTTTTTACATTTTTCCTTATGTAAGTTACTTATGTCTGTTTAGGTTCATTGGAAGTTTATACTGTCCTTTCGGGATGGAGAATGGCTTCGTTAATCCCTTGCCCCTAACTTCTCGATGACCTCTTGGAGAAAGTTCTTAAAAGTGGTGTTAATGGAACAGTAGAGGCAATTGAAAGTGAAAGAGCAATCACACAGAAAAAAAGGGAGGTTATTGTTAGAGGAGTATTGTCTGTTACCATTATATCTGCTGAAGACTTGCCCGTGGTAGATTTGATGGGAAAGGCTGATCCTTATGTCGTACTGACAATGAAGAAATCAGAAACGAGAAACAAAACAAGGGTAAGATTTTGGTTACCAAGGATCTCCATCACTTTGTGTTTTTTTGATAGTTCTGAAGTAACCTTATTAAGTTCGTTTACTTTCATTTATTTTTAGTGGTTTATTTTTCCCATAAATACTGGGGCAAGGAATCCCATAGCTTCACCCATGTTTCTTGATGTTCCTTATGAAATATTAAGATTTATTTTCTATTTTGCCTTACACGATGTTCTGAAGGGGATCCATCAATTGGCAGTTACCTTGGCCCTTTCTTTGCCCACCTTGTGCCTCCAGAACGTGATGTTAAAATAGTGTGAATTATTTTGAAGACCAGACACTTAAAATATTTCCCTCATTATTTTCTCCCCAGGTTGTGAACGACAGCTTGAATCCTGTTTGGAATCAAACCTTTGACTTTGTCGTTGAGGACGGATTGCATGACATGCTAATTCTCGAAGTTTGGGACCATGATACATTTGGGAAGGTAAAATTCAGTTGTTGCTAGAAGATAAATAGTTTTTTTGGAACTTTTCTATCATTTAATAATTTATTACAGTCTAATAATTTAACATGGTATCAGAACTATGGTATCAAAACTAGAGGTTTAGTGTTGGAACATCAATAATAGAGATTGGACATTTAACTGTCAGTTTAAGTTTGATATCTAAGTCACTTATTTCACATGCCTCATTTTTGTAAATTTTGGAGTAAATGTGTAAGCATATATATATATACACACACATACACAAAAAAGGTCCACATAGTTTAGGACTTTACACAAAGATAAGAATAAGATCTATCAATTATAAGATTAGAAGAAAATGAGGTTGTGATTTTGGTATCCTGATTGACTAATGAAGAAAAAAAATTATGAATTTTCTGCAATGATTTGAGTGTTCACAGAAAAGTAGAACCTCAGACCAAGAGAATGCTAATCTAGATAACTTCGAATTTTGCAGGACTATATGGGAAGATGCATATTGACGTTGACTCGGGTCATATTGGAAGGTGAATTCAGAGATTATTTCCAGCTTGATGGAAGTAAATCAGGAAGATTGCATTTACACCTTAAGTGGATGCCGCAGCCAATTTATCGAGAATCGTGAGTGAACTCTAAGTTATTTCATATAGCAGAGACAGTGAATCATAGCTCTCAAGATGTATACCTGACACCGACACGATAAATAAACCTTGCATGTGTTTTTGAGAGAGCTATTGCTTACACTGTACATAGAATTTGAGTAGCATTAGGTTGAATGTAAAGTCATATATGTTTTAGGGAAAATACAATTTAGATATTCGCGGAACGGAAGAAGTATTTTGAGATTGCTCGGTGACACTCTTCAACATTGTAACTTTTTAGAAAGATTTCACTGGTCGGAAGGTTAATAATGCAGAAATGATCTCTGTAGTTTATTTTCTAATCAAATCAACTATAAATTGGTCCAGTTAGCTAGACAATAAACGAAATTCAGCACCTCTGCCTTCAATTAACTTACATAATTGAAGTGTCGGAATCTTTTTTCGCCTCTCTTTAGCAGATAGGGGCTAGGATGGATTCAACAGAGAACAAGTTATAAGTCATTGCAAAATGTTGACTGCTGGGTTCACAGAGTTAAAATCTTTTATTTTATTTTATTTTTTCATTTTAAATGATTCATGTAGATTGATGAAATATTTATTATCTGAAACCAGGGAAGAAGGATCACAAACATTTTGACTAATAATTTAAATTATGAGAATTTCAAAGACAGATTTGATGAATGTGAAATCATCATCCAACAAAAGATGGAAAAGAGTCCCATTCGACAAATATAGTGGCAGTTTCGTCAACTTCGCTGAAATTCATTATTTTCCAGCGGCAATCCAGTCAACAACAACGCTCCTTAAAGAATGCTTCTTCAGTTTTCTCCGCCGCCGTATGTTGTTTCCCCTGCACAAATACAGTTAATTCGCGGTGTGATTTTATGAAGAACACAAGGTAAGTGGATATATAGAGAAGTAAAGGTGTAAATCAATGACAAAAAAGATAGAAATCGATGTTCTGAGTGCGGCCTTGTGCCTGATCATGCATAAATCAGCAAACAGAACGGACTAGGCTTTGTGCAATTAATAACAGCACGGCCAGCTATTTGGTACCATCTTGGCATGTGTTTAATTCAAACCAGAAAACATGTTCTGCCAACTTGCTCCCTTCGTATGTGTAATGTGTTCAGGTGCATCTGCCCGTGACCAATAAAAAAAATGAAATAATCGTTGTACTAACCAATGCTGATTGTGCAATAAAAATGAGTCAGTTGCCACTTTCTTCCCGTCATCATTGCGGTTCCAGTGGTAGACTGCATGTGTCCTGTTCTTAATCTCCAATGTAGAATGCCCGTAACTGGCTTCTCGGAATGCAGAATAATCTGGTTGTGGATCCATAAACCTAAAGTTGCAATAAAGAATTTATTAAAATGATTAAGAATGCTGCCGCTGCTGGTAATAATGAGAAACAAAAAGGATGATAACTCATTTACTACGTACAACTCACCTTCCAGCTAGACCTTCTTGATTTCCTCCATCTCCAACAGTAATGTAAACGGGAGCTGAGTTGTCTGGTACTGGATAACGATCACCACTCGATACATTGTAACGTATGTTTGAAACCCGATACTGAAATTAGGAATTTGTAAATCAGCAGCAACAGATAGTGGCATAAAATTCATCATATAAATATATATATGACTTCTGCTAGTGAAGCAGGGGATTATAACTAGCAAAACTATTTAGTCTAGTTCACCGGTTACCAAGATATTATAAATTTTAAGGATGTTGACCAAGAGTTATCTTCTCGAAGAGATTTCCTCTCCATTACCAGGAAAATTCTTGGTAATCATGATTATTCCTTAGGATTAGCTTGAGCAAAGTGAATCATACCCATCAAATTTTTTCCTTGTCGTACTCTTAGACGTTGAAATTAAAACACAACTCAAGAACAGCATACAGCAAATACCATGTATATAACAGGTACCTGAACCTTTAAGAGCTGCCTCAATTCAGAGACCATTAAATTATGTAGTTTTAGTGCTCAAAAAATGGGAGTTCAAAGAAAAACCATACTGATCTTTCATACGCATGGACATGGCCAGCAAAGATGACATCAACTTTGTAATGGACAAACCAACTCTCAAAGACCGATCTCATACTTTCACCCTCCATGAAGTGTGCTTCGTTACTGTTGTATATTGGGACATGCATGAGAACAATGAGCCAAGGTGTCTTCTGTCTGTCAACCTTTTCAAATTCTTCTTTGAGCCACCTCCATTGTGGTGTGTACTTAACTGTAGAAATGTTAAATCAATATTTGATTAAAGATCTAAAGACGCAGCAGACAGCATCTGCATTAAGGTGTTGTGCATTAACTATACATTAAGGTGTGTGAATGGACCTATGATAATCAATCACCTACAACAATCAATCATCATAGCACTATGCATGAACATAACAATTAAGAAGTACGAAAGAACCCATGGTTGAGATGAATTTCATAGAAGAAAAACTTAAATACTGGGAGTATTTGAATCAACATAAGAAATCAATAGATAATAAGAAAATGGCAAGTTACCAAATGAAGAATAGCTGGAGAGCACGATTATATGAGCAGATGCACGTCTGATGGCATACCAAAGGGGACTGCTGCTTTTGGAAGCCAAGTAAGGCGTATGGTACCGATAAAGATAGGATTTAAATGGAACAACTTCATCCTACACATTCACATACATGATAAATTGAGAACTAAAGAACTACAAATCTGTAGGATATGCTGCTAAAAGATAAACATGTTTACTACAAAAGCAATCATATACCTTATGCATTATGCACTACTCTACAAAATTGAAATCTGCTTTTTGATCAAACAAAAGGGAAACCCACAGCTGCTGAATCCTAGTGTATATAAACACTCTTTCAATTTAAACACACTTTAATAGACATGATATTATACCTTAATTGCATATCGGAAAGATACGTGATTGTTAAACTCTCTATAAGAACTCAAATAACATATTACTAATAATCTAAGTTTAGACTTTTAAGAGTTGGGAATCAAAGGTTGTTCGACCAGCATTTGGGCCCGGATCATTACAAATGCTATTAAGCTACGTACCAGTTCGGTGACCCTGGTTAGTATGATTTTTTATTTTGTGGACTTTTAGATTATAATTTGTTATTGTGTGATGTGTAACTTTAATAAAGATATCAAGAACTTGACTAGTGAAGATAGTTATACTTCAATCCCGCATTATAAAAATATATGATTGTTGAGTTCCATATAAAAGTTTAAGTTATATATTACTAATACTTGAGCTTAAATTTTTAAGAGTCA
>NW_019014646.1:583040-618967 GCF_000150535.2 Carica papaya
TAATTATCAACAGTCCTTTGGCTGTTTTGTTATGTGATTGTCAGTTTGGCTTTTTCAGTGTTCATTGAGGGAAAAAGACCATGTTGGGACTTATCTTCCAGTGTGATAGTTTTTATTTCTTTTACATTGCTTGGATTAATGGTCATGTTTTCGGATTTCATTGCCAGCATGGAGCAGATGTAAATGCGGCCGATCATACAGGGCAGACTGCATTACATTGGAGTTCAGTTCGTGGTGCAATCCAAGTGGCAGAACTTTTACTCCAAGAGGGTGCTAAGGTGGATGCTGCTGATATGTATGGCTATCAGGTTAATCTCATCTATATGCTTGTGTTTCCATTATGGTTTTGCTTTCTTTAAGTCATAATTATGATTTTTTTTATTATGAATTCTGGGCCAGTGAAATGTTATAGAAATATTTTTGGACTTCTATCCAAATCTTTAGAAAAACATGTAAATGTATAATTTGTTTCTCTTGCAAGTTACAATAACTTAATAAAAAAGTTTCCATGCATCCTTTGATATGTTGTGGGTAGATGTTGCATAGCTGACTTCCTGTGGAATCATGTTATCTTCTTCTCTACCTTGTTGTTTCCAATTTTAATTTTTCCACATTTTTTTCCTTACCTGACCTATAATCTTAGTAGTGGGTGCTTTAAAATTTTTTTTTCTTTCCAAGTTATATTTAGCTATGTAAAAGTTTGATGGCAAGACAACCAGGATGGTGTTTGACTTTAACAACTAGGTTGTTCTGTGAGACTTTGATTCTTATAGCACAATGGTTCCTTCTGGTTAAAAGATAGTGTTAGTGCATGTAGTAGTGATTTTGACTTGGGAGTTGCATGCTGATATTCTTTTGATAGAAGACTTGCATCTCGTTTATTCATTTTTATAAGAGTTGCATGTTGATTCTTAGGATGACTTGTTTGCAGACAACACATGTTGCAGCTCAATATGGTCAGACAGCTTTCCTCTATCACATTGTTTCAAAATGGAATGCTGACCCAGATGTTCCTGATAATGATGGAAGAAGCCCTTTACATTGGTACATGATAATTTTTTTTTCAAGAATTCTGGTAAACGAGAATTTAAGTCATTATATAATAGTAGTATGCCCATGTTAAGTGATGTTGCAGGAAGATAGTCCTTTGTGAACTTCATGGTTTCTTTTGTTTTTCTCTAAATCTCTTCCGTTCTTATACTTGCGTTTCGAAGTTTATACCCATGATGTAATATTTTATTTTCCTGCAATCAATAACTTCTCTAACAAATTCTTTTTACCTCCTAAGGTACTAATTTTGACTTCATTGTCATTTTTTAATTATACTTGCTGGTGATTAGCTGATACTTTTCTGGTTCCTGCATGAGCAATAATATAGAACAAACTACAGTTCTTGTGTCCCTGATGATGATGGCAACATATACCTTATATATATTTTTGAAGAAAGCCATTGCATTTAATCTGAAGTTACTTTCTACCAATCAACTCCCTATCTGTTGTACATGTAACACTATGTTTTTACATTATAGCTGCTTTTGTTATGAAAATATCATCAAAAGCAGTTTTCAGGTCATTTTTGCTTGTTATAGTTCTTTCCTCAGTTATCAGCATATTAATCTATTCTTTGTTTTAATTTACTTTTACATAATTTTTGGAGAATTTTAGGGCTGCTTATAAAGGTTTTGCTGATTGTATTCGTCTTCTTCTATTTTTGGATGCATACAGAGGGCGCCAAGACAAAGAAGGTAAGTTCTTGGGCTTAATACTAAAACTTTTGATCTGGTAAATTTCACATGGTTAAGAATTTAATTTTTTTTTTCTTCTTGTAGAAAAGAATATTGGTTTTCGTGACCTTTTGCATGATCTTTAAATCATCTTTATGATGTCAGGTTGCACTCCTCTCCACTGGGCTGCTATTAGGGGTAACTTGGAGGCATGTACAGTATTAGTACAGGCTGGGAAGAAGGAGGACTTGATGGTTACTGACAACACTGGTCTCACACCAGCACAGCTTGCTTCTGATAAAAATCACAGACAAGTTGCTTTTTTCCTTGTAGGTGCTATTGGCACTTTAAATTTGATGTTGATGTTCCTTTAACATATGGATTCTCATCCTTCTTCTGTAGTTTTCTTACATGAGTTGATGTGTTTGTTCTTTAACTGATGAATGCTTATACTCAAGCAGATGATTTTAATTTTTTAGGTAAATAAAGTAAAAAAAAGGGAATAAGAGTGCAAATGTCCTCCTAGATTTACAAACTTTCTAAACTATATTAATTTTTTATTGCACCTAGTCTGACTATGTGGATTATGAATATATTCTTTTTTATGTGGTCGCTCTTATCCTTTTTTACTTTAATGCTGCTTTGGCAAACCATTCTTAGTTTATGATAATAATTTCTAACTGAGGAAATAATTTGCAAATTTCTCTAAAAGAAAAAGAAACTTACAATCCTCAAAATAATTGCTTTTCGCCACTTATCAATTTATGATCTTATCAATCTAATTTTATAGGGAAATGCTAGAAGATTGCTTGAAAAGCGATGTGATGGGAGCAGTCGACTTGGCCGCCTATCAAAATTAGGACTTGCTCCCATGCTTTGGTTTATGATCTTACTGCTGCTTATGGTCTATATCCATTCTGTCGTCATGGGTATCTCTCTGGTCCTTGCATGAAATTTTTTTGCCCATACTGTCCTAATTATGATTAGACTATTCTGGTCAGTTTTGGACTTAGTGCTTTTCTTAATATTGTCTGCAGCACCAAATCTGCCAAAGTTAACAGCAGGCATTGGCTTTGTTGCATGGTTGGGTGTTTTCCTAGCAAGTGCTGGATTAGTTATGTTTTATCGGTGTAGCAGGTAAGTCTATTGAATACATAAATCTTCTCTCAGTTGGAAACTCTAGCAATTTAATATATGCTTTAGTAATATTGCGCATCAAATCCTTGTTTATTATAAATGATAGACTTTCTGGTCTTGTGCACCTATGAACATTTGGATGGTAGAATAAGCTTTTTGTGTTTCATATATCTGCTGGGTTATGTATGCTGGTCTTCCCTGTGGTTTATGGAGAAAAGAGAGGCCTTTCTATTGTTAAAAACGGCCTAGACCTCCTATTCATAGATTACACAATTAAATTGGAAGTTTGAGTAAAGAGAGACAAAATATAATAATATACAAGAAAAAGAAAAAAAATTTCTAGCAATAAGTTTCTGTTGCTTCTTGTTCCTTTTTAATTTTTATTAACATAATTCATCACTAGATTATTTAGCTAATGACATATATGTAGAGCACAGGTAAGTTTATCACAATCTTTAGGTTATTGTTAGGCAAACAAATGGTCCATGAACCTTTTAGATAGTGTATAATATTTAAGGGATTACTTTTCTCTGTCGTTCTTTACTATAAAAGAGATATTTATGTTTATGGTAATAGGAATTCTTTGTCATGTTCGTGACGTAGAGGATGGTCTTAGTAATTTCATCAACACATTTTCATGAATGGCCTCTCTCTCTCTCAAAAAAAAAAAAAAAAAAGAAACTCCTTTTCCACATATCATGGTTGTCTTATCATTATCATTATTGTTATTATTTTTCAGCAAGGATCCTGGTTACATCAGAATGAATTTCCATGATCCACAAAATATGAAAGATGATGTGAGTTTTATTGTCTACATTTTGATTATCTGTCATGATTTTTGATAGAAAAAGTTTTTCTCCTTTATTTTCTTTAAAGGTTAACATTGGTTCTTTTGTTGTGAATATCGGTTCGTCCTGATTTAATCAGGAACCTCTGTTGAGGATTGAGATAAATAATCCTGCTCTGCTAGCTGGAAACTGGTCTCAGCTCTGTGCGACTTGCAAGGTGCTTGCTTCATTTGAATTCATTACCTGTGATTTTTATATCATGTTTAGTTATTTTCACTGATTTCTTATTTAATTTTTGTTCTCATCAGATAGTCAGACCTCTTCGAGCGAAGCACTGCTCAACTTGCGATCGCTGTGTTGAACAGTTTGATCATCATTGTCCTTGGGTATCCAATTGCATCGGCAAGGTGATTAAGTTCCATGTTTCTCCTCTATTTTCATGGAACTTAAAACTCTTATCAATAATCTAATATTATGTATATTCATGTGAATAGTAAATTTATCATGCAAATTTGTTCATGGATTGATCCATAAGGATGGGGAGGTTTCTTTGGTGGAACTGCTATAGTTTCACAGTATCTGATGCTATGTAATAGAGACTAATCAAATGCTTTTTTGAGTTAGTACAACGGTTTCCCCTGATTATAATAATGTGACATTTCCTCCTTGATCAATTATTCTGGCATGTTACCAACTGGTCTCAGTTGGTCCTATCACTGTCCTTGTATGTATGAAATATATTAAGGTTGAATCAAGTCTTCTATGGGCACTTGGGGTTACAAAAAATTGTTCTTACATGTTATTCACTTGTGTTTCAGGAAAACAAGTGGGATTTCTTTCTGTTTCTTGTCTTAGAAGTTTCAGCTATGACAATTACGGGTGCAGTCACTTTAATAAGTATGTTATTAGTTGATAGAGAATCTTAATTGCATTTCCATGTTGTTATACGGAGAGGGCTTTTGCTCTGATCTTCCAACAAAATGCGGTTGCTGCATGCAGGAATTTTGACTGATCCTGCTGCCCCATCTTCACTTGGAGCATGGATGAACCACGCTGGTACAAATCATGTCGGGGCTATATCATTTATCATTGTGGATTTCTTCCTCTTCTTTGGCGTGGCAGTTTTGACCGCTGTGCAAGCTTCTCAGGTATGTTTGTTGGGATCTCCTTTCTAAGCCCTTTCTTTGCCATCACTAATACCTTCAGTTACATTCTTTTAACTGTAATATGCAAGCTCTTTTCTGCTGAAATATTATTCTCGTGACCATCCACTTCTTTGGTGTGTGCCGTCCACAGTTTCACTTGTTCGCATATAGATCCCATATGAAGTGTCTTCTCTAGATTACATCTGATGGAGCAATATTTGAAGTTTTTTGTTCTACTAAATTGCAGGGTAAACAGTACAGAAGAACAGTCTCAATGTGGTTTTTTTAATACACTGAGAGTTTGTTTGATTTTTATAAACGGTCTCTTACAATATGTTTTTCAGCCTGAAACCATTTATGGCCTATTTCTCAGTTTTAATGGGAGTAGAGTTCTTGATTTCAATCCAGTGATGCAGTCCTGTAACTGTTATTTCTGCATCTTATGACACCTAAGATTGAATTCTTTTCATCCTTGCAGATATCCCGCAATATAACAACTAATGAAATGGCAAATGCAATGCGCTATAGTTACCTGAAAGGCCCGGGTGGTCAGTTCAGAAACCCGTATGATCACGGATTGAAAAAGAATTGCTCGGATTTCTTGATCAAAGGCTACAATGTGGATGTGGAGTATGTCGAAGATTCACCACATTCTGATGGGATAGGAATGATGCATATACCAATGAATTCAAGCATGCAAAATGGTGATCATCACGCCAATTCCAATGGTCATGTCGCAATCAATGTGAATACTAACAAGCATCATGGTCATGCTCATTCTTCCCATGGCCATGTTCACTCTTCGCATTGCAGCCACAGTAACCATAGCAAGTCAAAAAGTGATGGAAGCGTCCCGTTAGGATTAGGTCTTGGCCTTGGCCGTAGTGCTCGGTCCATTGTAACTTCATGATGTTAAGTCCTTGTGTTTTTTACAATAGAAACTGGAAGTTCAATGTGTATTGTATGTCAAGCATACATATCCCAATGAGTTTAGGTTCTGTAATTCTATTGATTGGTGCTTCTTCTTTCCTGTGGCTCCTAAGGGTGCTCCTCCTTCCATTCTTGGTTCTATTTGGCTTGTCTTCCATGGTTGATACGAAAGCTTGGCTGACATTCTGTAAATATCGACTGTTGATATATTTTGTATTAAACAATGATTTTAGTTGATGCCCATTTTACATTATCCCGTGAAGCTTATACTCACTATTGCTATGAAATGAAAAATCAAGTGTTTGTAAGGAACTAAAGGGTAGTCTCGGAAAAAGATTCTGACCGTTCGTTCTTCAGCTTAGACACGTGTCTTGATCGCCGGAAGGGTATTTAATTCTCTCAAACCCTAGGTTAAATCAGCCACTTTCTCTTGATGAATTTAAAAATATTTTCTGCAACTCTTCGACTTTTGTATATGACTATTTATTTTCGTAGATATAATCGATAAATATAATGAATTATCTGAAAAATATTTGTATTACTGTCTTCAAATTTCTATCTACTTTTTTCTTGTTATGTACATTTCTTCTCATTCTCTCACTTTATCTCTCTCAAATACTGTTTCTTCTTCCACTCTCTCTCAAACCCGAATATATATATTCTTAAATCGGGACCGTGTGTTTGAATTCTATCACAGTGTCTTTAACTCGATTTGATATCAAGATTATTCTTTTCTTAAATATAATGCGATCAAGAAAATGAATTATAAGTTCTTAAGAACTTGATATATATACTGATTTTATAGAATTATAATTTAAATCAAATACAATCTTAATATAAAATTTAGAGATAACTGTAAAGAAAATACGTATTGTGCATTGTATTACTGTTCTTATTAAATTCCCTCTGCACTACTTCTACGGAACAGAGAATTCAGAAAGCGATGATCAAACCCCCAATATGAGGAGTAAAACGACAGCGTTTAGCCTCTTAAGGAAAGCGCTTACATTGTATTGTACGATTGTGTTGACGTGGGAATGAAAAAGCAGATTAGATAGATAGAGAGAAAGCAGCAGACGGGACCCACGTGTCCTATTTTTTCTCTTATCCCATCCGTCACTCACCAGTTCCCCTTCCCTCCTACCCCGCCGCTTGCCACGTGTCGATCATCTAACGGTTCATCTCTCCTTCTCCTTTCTTCCTTCCCCTTGGCTCTTCTTCCCTGGAGTGGCAGTTTCCTCCTCTCTGTAGACTTACTCTTTGCTTCGTCTTCTACGCTGAGATTCTCTGATCTCTTCCAGTTGAGTCCGTTCATCGTTCTATATACGTACTCTTTTCTTTTTTCTTTTTTTTTTTTTTCTAATTAGTTCCTTTGATCATCTGGAAGATTTTCCATTTTGCTACCTCTTTTTCTTTGCTTTTTCACCCCGGAAAATTCAGGTAAAGTTCTGGTTCTCCAGGCCTCTGTCTATTTATTTTCTCTCTCGGAATCCAACCGAGTTTAGCGCTCAGTAGACTGATGATTTCTTGTTTCAAGTACTAGATACCGTTTATTAACTAAATAAGTAGTCTAGCTTGAAGAAGATGGATGATCGGTTTTGTAATTGCAGTTTTAGAATTTAACATGATAACCGTGGTGAATTTTTTTGTATGTTTTCACACGCGCAACTTTTTCGATGAAAGCCTAAAGGAGAGGCACGTGTTTGTATATATTTGTGTGGGTGAATTTGTGATTATTTAAGTATATAACAGCTGCATCT
Source organism: Carica papaya (assembly GCF_000150535.2). Next base: position 590,525 of record NW_019014646.1, read on the forward strand.
TTTTCGTCTGAAAAGTCGGATTCTTTAAGTTTGAAAGAGGGTTTTTGTTTCTTCTTGTTTACTATTGATGTTTGGTAATCCAGCTTACGGTAAGAATTAGGTGGGTGCTTTCTGAAACTTCTTTTCTAATACTAACTTTTGATAATCTAGAGTGTATGGTTTGTAAGATAAGAATTTGGTGGATACCCTTTTGAAGCCTTTCTTGGGGAAGCTGTAAGCTATGTGTATTAGATATTGATTCAGTTTTGTAGTGAATAATGTTGATTGTTTATGCTATTTTAGATTCTGGCGTTTACAATTCAAAATGGAATTATTGCTTGTTAATGATCCATGGCCGAGGGGTCTGTTTCTGAACAATGCCGGGATACTATAATTTAAATTCCTTCTCTATTTATGGAGTTCAAGCTTATTGTATATTTTGGTTCCATGTTTGCCCTGCAGAGCGCACTGAATATTGTTCTGAAACGGGGATCAGAATTCTATGATAATTTCATGATACTAACCAATTATTTGCTGGATCGTACTTAAATGGGAGGAATTTGTTCAAGGAAAAGAGACCAACAGGTAATTGAAGATAGGGTGCAAAGAGGAGTCTCTGGAAGATACTCCAGAAGTAGCAGTTCAAAATGGCTGGGAAGCTCATTTTCTTGGCCTGTGGCAGATCGTCGGCATGGAGGAGTCAGTTGCTCCTCTCTCTTGGAATTATGCATTTATAAAATACGAGAGGTATTTTCTTTACTTGGCTCATTTACTTGAGATCTATGCCTTTCGATTACTTGACTTTGGGTGTGTTCACCGGCCAGGACATTGAAAATTATGGATCATTTTCAATGCTGCCAAGGGATATAAGTCAACAAATCTTCAATGAATTGGTATATTCTCATCGTCTAACAGATACTTCCCTTGAAGCATTTAGAGATTGTGCTCTCCAGGTACTGCCTCTCTTCTTTAGCTACTAAGTCATCTTTGGTTCATCCAAATGGATGTTGCTTACAGGACTTTGATGTATTTGGCAGGATGTGTTGTTGGGTGAATATCCTGGAGTGGAGGATAGTTGGATGGATGTCATCTCCTCTCAAGGTTTATCTTTACTTGCTGTTGATCTTTCTGGTTCTGAGGTGACAGATATTGGGTTAGCTCTTCTCAAAGATTGCCTGAACCTGCAAGCCTTAACTTGTAACTACTGTGATCACATTACACAGCTTGGACTTATGCATATAAGTGGTAAAATTCTTTATTTCTTTCTGTACAAACAATCATCTCTGTCATGATGTTTGCTACCCTGTTGATGAATTCTATGGTTGCTAAACCTAATGAATGTCTTTCTTTGCATATTGTGGTATGTTTATAATCTCTTGATGTGATTTTTTTTGTTCTACAAGTAGCCATATTACTGTTTTTCTTGTCTACTTGAGCAAATGCTTCTGTGTAGGATCATAAAGTTTTTATTTATTTTTCGTTTCTTTATTTTTTGAGAATAAGTTTTTACTTATTAAGTTTAAGAAATCTGCCGAATAGTTGTAATGGATAATAACCTCGAATTTCAGAGTGCACATTGTTCCTTCCTGACATTTTAAATAGGGCTTATCCCTTGGGTGAATGTAAAATGTCTGTTCTGTCATTGATCTTAAATAGCGAATATCCACTTATGGATACTAATGCAAAAAATGGTGACAGTTCAATTCTTTTTTGGTATGTTTTGTTACTCCTTTTTGTTTCCATTTTATGTAGTTCTTTGTTTTCTCACAAAGAAAGGCCAAAAGGAGAAACAGTTATACTAATCAAATGATATCGGGAACGCTTGGGAAATAATTAATGTTTGTTAGCTCTAGGCCTATTTTGGTTGGATGAGGAAAGGAAATTAGGGATGCCTGAACTGTCAAGCTCTGCAGTTGATTAAATGATAATAAACCAAGTTCTATAATGATATCCATTTTGGGGTGATAAAAGAATCATTTATAGCCAAGGGCTTGTATTACCATGTTTATACCATCAAGTCAACTGTATACTAATATTTTTTCTTTGGATGCTCCATATTAGAATTGCAACTCTTTAAATTGCAATTTTCATGGCTATCTGTGTGCTGGTTATTGGATGTGGAGAAGCAGTGAGTTTTTGGGTTTTATGTCATTAAGAATTAACAATCTTTATTATGATGTATTAACTTCCCAATTATACAAGGCATAAGAATACAAGTTATAGTTTTATATAAAACAACTTTCTGTTCTGCTCGTTTTATTTAATATAACTTTCCATTATACTCCTATTAGTTACTGCTTAAAGAATGTTTTGGAATTGTTTACTATTTGACTTTTTCTATTTTCTGGTACAATGGATAATGACAATCACCTTTTTTAAAAAATTTTAGATCTTAAGCATTTGAAATCCTTGAGCTTTAAGAAGAGCGATGCTGTTACTGCTGAAGGAATGCGTGCCTTTTCCAGCTTAGCTAGCCTGGAAAAGTTAGACTTGGAGAGATGTTCTGAGATTCATGGTGGGCTCGTTCATCTTAAAGGTTTGTCATGTGTGAAATTGTTTCCAAGTGACACTATAGGATGCAGATTGCCACTCTGGATCAAAATGCAAGTTTCTTAGTGTACTGCTTCCAGCACAGCATTGTTTATTCATAAATTCTTAAGGTTGAAACCAGAGGCATCCATACAACATTGTCTTGTCCTGCTATTGCTGGAGGAAATGAACTTAAAGCAATTAAGATCACCTGCACGCAATTGCATGTTCTGTTACATTGTTTGTATCTTTTTCTTGGTAAGCCTGTAAACAATGTGGGTGTATTGAGGAAAAAAAGGCTTAATATGTTTATTGTATATTCATGATTAGAGAGTGGCAGCAGGTCATGAGCTAAGGAGAAAAATATTGTCATTGTGTTAAAAAGTGACTGAAATTAATTTTGTCCGTCATGAAATGTTGGACAGATTGAAGCTAGATACTTTTCTTTGGAGCTTGTATCTTAGCTAGTGATTTTTTCCTTTTATTTTTTTTTAATACAAATGACACTTGTTCTTTTTGTAGGCTTAATGAAGCTTGAATCTCTTAACATCAGGTGTTGCAAATGTATCAGAGATTCAGATATGAAGGTCCTCTCAGGTGGGCAATATTCTGCTCATGTTAATTTATTTTGTAAAACTTCTCTTCATATAGATCAAGTGACCCAGCATAATAAGGACATGGTATGACTGTATGCACAACTAACAAACATCATATGTCTTTTCTTATCTCCTCATTTGATTTGAGTTGTGGTCAACATATTTAGGTCTTACTAATCTGAAGGAGTTGCAAATTTCGAACACTAACATTACAGATTCCGGAGTTTCTTATTTGAGAGGTACTTGCCAATGCTCTCTTTCCCCTTGTTATATTAGAAGTGTACTTTAACCAGGACTGTTGTGCTTCTGAACCTCTTGTATTTATAGTCTTTATGTATGCTGCACTCATGCAAGAACCCCTCCTTTCTTCTTGTATTTGTTATATTTTTTCCCCTTTTTCAGATAAGGTACTTGTGAAGATCTTTGTAAAGAAATTAATTAAAAGCAGGAAAAGATAGTTGCTAATACACTGACAAGAGGATAATAACTTAAGAAGGTTCTTTTTTTGGGTATCCCTATCAGAAATCAGCGAAAGTCATCAGAGCCTTTGAGATCTAATGTTTCTATTCTTGTGGCAAGTGGTACTGCATAGTGTAGAGAGTTACTGGAAGTAGTATTAGTTAATACACAACTTGAAAAGAGTACTACAGTTTTGAAGTTTCAAAATCATTATTCATAAACAGTATCTTTCTCGACTCTATTCTTAATATGCAATGTGGGGCTCTCCATTCCCAAGTATTTTGAGTTCTGGTTTATTCTTTTTGCCTTTTTGGATTTGTGTGTTAATGCTGTATTCTTGTATCAAAATGACAGGCTTTATGTTCTTTTCTGGTAGGGGCTTGTTTTAAATTATGTCAGTTTGGCTCTTTTTTTCAGTTTTTCTTTGTCTGTTTAGTTAGTTTTCTCAGTGTCATTGTGCAGTTTGATGCAATTCCACTTAATTTGGGTGCAATGTTGATTTGATCTTTATTTCTCCTTGGTAGGTTTGGGCAAGCTACATATGTTGAACTTGGAGGGATGCAATGTTACTGCTGAATGTCTGGATACACTTTCAGGTTAATTTTCTGAGGATTCACTCGCTGTTCATAGTTCTTTAAGTTCTTTAGATGTAGCTTGTAAATGAGATAAAAGAGCCAAACAGTTGGTTGCATTGAGACATAACTTTTATGGAAGTATATGCACGATCTTTTTTGTGTCCTTTTCTTTGAGGGTGGAGATGGATGGGATGGGTGTGGAATAGCATCCAGTGTTCCATTCAATAAGCGGCACATTTCTTTTCTATATAGTGATTTAAGCTAGTTATGTCAATATGCAGCTCTTGTTGCCTTGTCATACTTGAATCTCAACAGATGCAATATATCTGATGATGGGTGTGATAAATTTTCAGGTAAGTAAAACTAGGTTGGTTTCAATCAGTAGGTCTGATTCATTGTGTGTCATGGTAAATGCATAGAATGAAAGGTATTATTATGCTGTTTACATTGACTATGCTTCTGCAGGACTTAGGAACCTGAAGGTATTGAGCCTGGGATTCAATAATATAACAGATGCATGTTTGGTGCACCTAAAAGGTTTCTCTCTCTCTCTCTCTCTCTCTCTCTCTCTCTCTCTCTCTCTCATGTGATCACACTCACACAGACAAGCACATAACACAAGCATGTAATACCTAAAACACATAGAAGCCCACGCCCACGTCCCTGCCGCTGCTTGTACACACACTTGCATGCACACGCGTGCACACACAAAGAAAAATATCTCAAAGGAAGAAGGGAAATGCTGATATGTATTAAAAAGACACCACACACCCACTACCACCAAAAAGAAAATTCCCCAATTACCTTTGAGTTTTGTCCCAGCAATTAGGTTTCCCTCATCTAGTTTAAGAAAGTCTTGCCTTGTAACTTCTCATGTAACACTCAACATAGGAGCTCTCTTTTCTGTTTTTATCATATTGCTTATGGTGGCTTCAAAATTTTACTTTGAGAAATATCAATACGTAAGCATAGTAAAATTCTCTTCAGAATGCTTATATATTCCTATAATGCTTCTTTGCAGCATTGACAAAGTTGGAGAGCTTGAACTTGGACTCTTGTAGGATTGGTGATGAAGGACTCGCTAATTTAACAGGTTTTCTCTTTCGTTTATCTACTAAATCCAATTTCATTATTGATGCTTATGTTGCTGCTGATGGGTGGGGCAACTGTCTATTAAGACTTTTTTGCATTTTGCTTTATAATAAAGTGCCTTTCGATTACAGAATAGGACAGCGAACCTTTACTTTTAGAAAGGCATGTATTTGGACCTTCTCAACAATCCTCCTTGTGTATGCGAATTGACAGCTCTCAAGGGCATTTATCCTGTCTTAAGGATCGATCTTAATTCTTGAATTATTATTTTTTTAATAGAAAAATTATTATTAGGAAAAGAGAGAAAATACAATGTGGAGAATAAGACTTCCTTCTCAAAACTTCAACTTGAAGAACCGAAACAACCGATAAGAACCTTAATTCTTTGGAAATTAAAAGTTACTGGGTTATGTGAGGTTGAGGTCTTTAAATGAAGTTAGTCACAGTAACTTTATGCTGCACATATATTTGTAAAGGAAATTTTCCTATAAAAAAAATTATAATGGAAAATCAAAACTGAAATCTCTTCGAGAGTATTTAAATGAGCTATGAACTGCTTCATTGACACATCTTAGATTCTTTAAACCCGTACCTTTGATCACTGTAAAAATTGAGTTAGAATATTATAATTGAAGGAAATCATAAGTCGGACTATTCTGAAATGACAGCACCTGGTACTTTGGGAGCTTTGTATCAATATTCTTAATTTTTGTGTTATTTAAAAAAAACATATTCTTAGTGTTTGTGATTTGAACTGAATCTGAAATAAACGAACTTGCAGATTGATCTCAACTGCTGCATGCTAGTAGTATTCATTCTATTTTTGTTAGGCTGTCGAAGTAAGAAGAAAAGCTTTGAAAAGGAAAAAAAAATTCCACGGCTATTGATTTTATTAAATATTTTTTAAAGAATTTCAGATTTTCTTTATATTTTTCTGTAATCTCACAGGAACAACTATAAATTTGTTCATCATATATGCTAGTGTTAGCAGGCAAATGGAAAAATGCGTTTTGCAGGAACTATATCCCAGTGTCCCGTTTTCCTATTTATTTTCCTTACTCTTTCTTCCTGTAATCTCAGGGGATAATTTTTCTAAATCAAGATTTATTGAAATATTTGTTTAACATGAAGATTTCTGTCTACATTGTCTGCTTTAAGGTCTTCCACTCTTGAAGAGTTTGGACTTGTCTGATACTGAAGTAGGAAGCAATGGGCTGAGTCATCTCTCTGGTTAGCATTTCATTTCTGCTTGATATCTTGACATTTGTATCATTATGCCTTTTTCTTATTTTTCTAGGACAATATCTAATAAAAATGCTACACTTCTAGATTTCTTCTATTTCTAAAAGAGAATATTTTTAAGGCTTGTATGTGCATATCTTGTAAATGTGATTCTGATTGACCAATTTTCAGTTGCTAGTAACTTTTGAATGCATGGTCAGACAGTTCGCAGAACTGTTAAATACATAAGTTGACCTGATACAGAACAGAACGCTTCTAAATGGACATATTTTAATAATAAAAAATATGATACAGACTCAATAATGGAACATAAATGTTTTGGGAAGTTTACTAAAAGGAATACAAAAATTTAATTTCCTTTTCTAAGTTTTGGAAAGTTTTTAATAAAGGAAAATGGTAATTTGTTTTCCTATTTCCTAGATTTCCTGTTTCTCTGGCCTTTTATTTAACCTATTTCTTATTTTTCTAGATTTCCTATTTTGATGTATTTGGTACGTATAAATAAGATACCTAACTTAGTTATTAGGTTAGAGTATTTATGATTATTATTCAAATATCGAGATATTTCTTTGGTTATTGAGATCTGAGACCTCCAATTTTGGTTATTGAGATATTGCTTTGTATTCTACCTCTCTTTATCCTACATCCTAACTTGTATACTCGTTTGCTTAGGTTTGACTCATCTTGAAAACTTAAACCTGTCATTCACCTTAGTAACTGATGGAGGGTTGAGAAGATTGTCTGGACTGACATCACTTAAATCACTTAATCTGGATGCTCGCCAAATTACAGATGCTGGTCTTGCCTTTCTGACAAGTAAGCTTCTTTAATTCTTTCTGCCCCATGCTTCTCAATGCAAGAATTTTTATGTGGTTCTAGAATCATTCCAGACTGCTTATACTTTTAGCATGGTTAGTTAGGGTAATATGTTTTGTTTAAGAGTTCACACTTTTGATTGGGATAATGTTCTTGCCTCCTTTCTACGGAAGCTTTATTTAATGCCTAGACTAAGGCCCATGTAAAATTGTGAGCAATTTTTGACAGCGTCATGTTCACATCTAGCCCATTTGCATTCCTTTCCTAGTACAGTGATGTAACTTCATGCAGTATTACCCATGTTTTTCTTTTAATTTTGTTGTTTTATAATCTGGTTCTTTCTGATTTATGTTTCACTATTTTGTTATACTATTGTGTTTATGAGTGTATCAAGTTTAACCTGGATTCTACAATCTATCCCATCTAAAAGGCTAAATTCCAAATTGTGCCATAATGCTATTTTGCTGTACTTCCAAATATGTTTTCTTTTTTTTTCTTGAACACTTTTGCTGGTGCAGATCTGACTGGATTGATGCATCTGGATCTTTTCGGCGCTCGCATTTCGGATCGTGGGACAAATTATTTGCGAAGTATGTTGAAGACATGATGCATAAACTAATCACTTATTCTCCATCTCTCCTCACCCCTGCTACCTCAGGGGAAAAGATGCATTTACACAATAATTAAGAAACAAATAATTAATTGTTCAAGTTATCACTTCAAAGAAAAGCTCAAATTCTTGATCCTTTCGACTTCCTATGCTCCTTAGATAATGAATTTTTGCTTGGACTTAGAAGTTTCCTTTTTGTAGCCTTTTTGCATACCATATATGAGAAATTCTTCTCCTTTTCTTTCTGATGTTTTGCACACATGCATATACTGCCCATATATACTCTTTGATAAAAACAAGGTAAAATTTTCTTATTGCAGAGTATTTCTGATATTTGAACATTTTTAATTTTATTGCCAATTTTTCTGATCCATTTGATTATGTGATTACTCTACATCAACATGGGTGCTTCTGTTTTTCTATTGAGTGATAACTTAGTTAGGCTCCTTTCTATATGATGATGAAATGTTCCCCTTTGAACAGTTTTTTCATGGCTATCTTTACATGTCAAGAGGGATTATTATGTTTTTTGTGATCATCATTCTTCCTTTGTGCCAAGCAGACTTGAAGAATCTTCATTCTCTTGAAATATGTGGTGGAGGACTAACTGATGCTGGCGTGAAGAATATCAAAGATCTTGCCTCCCTTAAACTGTTGAACCTCTCACAAAACTACAACCTCACAGACAGAACTTTAGAAATGCTTTCTGGTATGTTCTGCTTAGTGCCATTTACGATGTGGGGTCTTACTACAGTTTTTACAAGTAAAATATCTCTACATGCTTAGTAATTGATAATGTTGGAAGTTTATTTGGAATGATCGGTTTTTCAATATTTAAGCTTGCATTGATTATTTATTTCACAAATGGACCGAATAAAAATTAACATACCTTACTAAGAGATAAAAGAGATATACAAAGCTCAACTGTGTAATACGCCCAAGTGTATAAGATTTATTAATGTCATGTTATAACATTTACTGTGCTGACATAATTTAGAGGTCTGTTTTTATTTATAATTCCAACAGTTGATAGAGGGCCATTGAACCTTGTAGATTCTTTCTATATATGTGGCTATATGTCTCTCCATCCTTACCCTATTTAGCTACCTTAATCGGAGAAGAGAGAAAGCCCTAGCCACCAGATATGAACTCTGGTCATGTCTGAACTTTTTTGGTGCTCTAATCTATTGCAAAATACGAGAAATCATACTCTTAGAAATAATACGCGCAAAAACGTTAGACAGCTGGGTTTAAATTTTAGGCACGTGGTTATGCAATATGGTGCTGCCAAAAGACCAGCAACAAACAGATAAGAACGCTGATGAGAAATATGTGTTCTGTCTTAGTTTTAGTAGAGATAACTGGCTTAATAACTTGTGAACGCCCTGTAAAATCAGAAAACTTTATGCCAAAATTCTTCTGCAGGTTTATTTTGTTTTGCCTTTGGTTGCGAGGACGGACATGCTTATGATATTTCACTAAAAAATTTACGAATTTGATGTTGCCAAGCATTATGAATGAAGTATACAACTCCAAGTTTCATAGTGCCTTTCTTTTGATATTGCCAAACGTTATGAATAAAGCATACAACTTCAAGTTTCATAGCATCTGTGTCTTGCTGGAAGATTGGAAAGATTTCTTATTTTTCTATATTCTGCGTTGATGCAGGATTAACTGAATTAGTTTCGCTAAATGTTTCAAATTCTCGCGTAACCAATGAGGGGTTGCAGTATCTTAAGCCTTTGAAGAATCTACGTTCGCTTTCTTTGGAGTCATGCAAGGTGACAGCATCTGAAATTAGGAAGCTTCAAGCAACTGCCCTGCCTAATCTGGTGAGCTTCAGGGCAGAGTAGCTTTGGACCCAGTTGTATATAGGTTGCTATCAAAGAAGTCTCATGTACAGCTTGATTAAGTTAATATGAAGACGTAAATTCCTCCCATTCTCTGCAATGGAGCCAGGGAACTGGGACAAATTCTCAGATTTTATGTATCAATCCATGTGAATATCGCTAGCCTTTGAATTTGGATCTCTTTATTTGCAGAAGTTGTACATATGTTGGCAAACTAGTTTACCTGTCCTGAAATGGGAATTCAATGGATTCTATCTGAATTTGATATATTTCATATTTTCTTCAATAATATTGCAGATATGTCATTATATTTTGGGTGGATTTTCTGTTTCAATGAAAGTAACATAGTTTTTATTTTTTATTAGTTAAACAGGAAGTAGTCTTTTTTTTTTTTTCCCTTTTCCTCTCTCCTAACAAATGAATTCATTATTCATCATGACCAAATTCCATACTGAAATCTCATAGTTCTACAGTTTTTTCTGGGAAGCTTAGTCATACACTTCTAAGGCAATATTTGGAATTAGATGAATAATCAAGAAAAGAAAAACAAGCAGTATATTATTATAACTACCAAAGGAATGAATTACAACTATGACAATCTGTTTGCTTTTTTCACCTGAAAGTGTAGAGGGTGAGGGATGAGGTAACCAATGAAGTTCAGGAACTGACAAAAAAGGTGAGTTCCAGCTGCTTCATCATCTCCTCCTACCCCTCATGAAGTACTAACTGAACCCCTCTTGTCAGAACTATTACAACAGTTTTTAAGCTTCAAAACTACCAAGCATCCATCTCCTTCTTCTACAGAACTTTACAAAACTGAAACTGAAACTACAAAGTTTAAATGACAAGAAACCTGCACAACAAAATAAGATAACCCAAAGATTAAACTCTGTTAGAAACCTGTGCCCTGCAAGAGATTATGCCCTTGAGAGCTTAAATAACTAATCATCAAGCAGCTGCAGGCATGTTATCCAATATAGGAATGGATCAAAGCAGAAAAGTAAAGAACCCGGATGTGATTCGGTTAAGGTAACCTACTCCATTTGAGGGTTAATCTCAGGTTTTCAAGATAAAAATAAATATATATTTCAACAGTAGAGAAAAACTCTAGTTATTAGTATAAAATGTAGTGAAACTAACATTCATTACAACGTAAGGAAAGATATAACGGTAGTTCAGACTGTGAATTGCTATATCCAGAAAGAAGTGTGGTTAGGATTCCTTTTTTTTTACCAGTTTTCCACATTGATCAGAAATGATCTGGTCTTTTCATAACCAACCAACTAGAGGATCCTACTTAAAAACTACTCCTCTCCACTATTTCTGGATACTACTGGAAACAAAGAATTCTGCATACTGTTGAATTATATTTTATTTTTTAAAAAATGCTCATGTCTAAATTTTTAAGAAAAATAAATACCCAAGTCTAGTTTCTTCATATCATATAATGAAGTATTTCCTTCAACAGAGCATAACCAAAAAGGACAAAAGAAGAGCCAAAGAATATTTGTATTCATCAATATCAGTAAGTAAGACACTAAGATAAAGCATCTAACCAGCTAAGCAAGTATTTCATAGTACTCTTATCTTACCGGTAAAACCTTCAACTCAAATGCACACTGTAATTTCGGTTTTCTTACATTATAATTATAGAGGAACTTACTTCTTAGCTTTATGCATAATGCAGTTGGAATATATTTAAATGAACAGTGCAGAAGAAGCATAACTTCATTTGTGCTACTAGCTGCTTACCTCAGAAAGCAAGAGTATGTTCCTTTGACCCTGATGCTCTAAAAGTGAGTATTTGTACCACTAGTTACCCCCGAAAGTAACTCATGCGTTCTCTAATGCATGATAAAGTTTTGAAACTCTCCGACGAAGTAATGGTTCAAGTCGAAATGATGGAACCCCAGGTTTCCACTTTTTGGCTTCACACATCTCATTCCATGCCTGTACTATCTCGTCAATTCTAAAACTCAAACCTGCAACAATGGAAGACGATCAAAAACATTTTCAAGCTTTATAATGATTCCCAAGCCATATTTTGAATTTCATACCTTGTAGAGCATGGTTATTAGAGCAGTGATTCTTTATCATGACAGCAATATCTGTTGGAGAAGCTCCAGCAAGCTCAAACTTCAACTGCAACTTCCAAGCATTCTTGCCAGACTGGTAGACCTAGTTTGTATTCCATAATGGACCGTTCGTAAAGTATGGTCCCCCACAAGAGGTTTATCTGGGACTTCATGTTACCAACCTCTTCTGACGTTTCATCTGCAGCTGTTGTATCTTCAAATAAACTATCAAATTGTCTTTTCTGTGATAGGGATTTATCCTTCTTTAATCTAGAAATTTCATTCAACTGCTGCCCTTCCAACTCTTCCCACATCTGCATGCCCTTGTCTATGTTTTCCTCAGCATTGTTATATAGTTGTAGGACCTGTGTAGAAGGCCATGTTTCCAAATCGACATGGGTACCAAGTGCATAATACCATGAAAGTTTAGCCTGCTCAAACTGCTGCTGACCCAGGGCTAGAAGGGCTTCATAGAAATCTGGTTTGATTCTCAGTGCTTCTTCATATATCTGCCCTGCTTTTGTATATTCTCTTTGAGCCCAGTCATATGCTGTTTTTATCTGTTCACGTACAAACTCTCTTGAAGCATCTTCTGGAAAGCTCAACTTCTTCCTGGCTCTAGACATGTGAACATTTCCCCAATTGAAAAATGCTAACGCTGCCATTTCTTGGAACTTCTCAGCTGCTCTGTTGAAAAGGTCTTGTGCTTCTTCACTAGTAACTGTCTCCTCCATGGCCTCAGAATATACTTTGATACCTAGTTCATGAAGATTCAGATATTTATCGGAATCAAATCCAACATGGTTCTTAAATAGCTGAGCAAACTCAACTATCCACTCATCAATATAGTATGAACCTTTTCCTGTTCCCTTAGCATTGCCTATATCCCCATTCAGGGTTACATTCTTTTGTTGAATATGATGAATAGGTACCTCATTCCTAAGCCTCTCAAAAAATGGATCTTGCTGAGGATTAACTTCTACTATATACAGCCGAAGAGAACCCGGTGACTCTACTGCTGCTTCAGCCCATCTCAGTTCTTCATCCCTGGTGATTGTGACCAAATCACCTTCTTGGTCCCTGTACTTAATGAGAAGTGCTCTCGAGCTTGGAAATCGATCATGAATAACTTCCCTTAGTTGAAGAAGGCTGCAATTAAGAGGCAACTCAGCCCATCGAATATCCTCTCCAAAGACCAATTTCACAGTCTTCTTACATTCTTCAACATTTTTACTACTGATTTTCTCCTCCACAACAATCTTATCCTCAGCCTTCTTCTCCTCCATGTTTTCTTCAACCTCTTTCTTCTTAATTTTCTGTCCAGCCTTCTTCTCAACAACCCTGTCTGCAGCCTTCTTCTCCACAACCTCATCCCCGGCCCTTTTCTCCACAAGCTCATCCCCGGCCCTTTTCTCCACAGCCTCATCCTCAGCCTTCTTCTTCACAATGTCATCCACAACCTTCTTCTCTCCAACATTGTTTTTCTTCTTCTTCCTCTTTGTCTTTTCTTTCACAACTTCTAGCGCAGGCAAAGCACTAAGAGGTTCAACATACTCCGGAGGCAATTCTATCACCGTGTCATTCACCCTTAACCCTTTATTCTCTAGTGTCTGCTTTACCCTTTCTGAGATCTCCAAGGCCATTAAGTTATTTGGCTCCACTTTCAAAACTGTACTAACATCTCTCAGAGCCAAATCCAATCTATTCAAAGCTTCATAGCATCTCGCCCTCTTTATCAATGCTTTACTATACTTGGGTGTCACTTCTAGAGCCAAATTGCACTCATGGATTGCCCTAGGGTACTCACTCAGACCCAGCTGCATATAACATGCAGCCATGTTACTCCGAAGATATGATACATCTATATGGTTCCTTGGAAGCAATTTGATGGCTTTCTCATATTTCATCATAGCACCTTCATAGTCCCTCTTTTGAAACATCTTGTTACCCTCATCCTTTGATTCTTGGGCCATGGAAATAAAAACTGCAGTATCCTTGTCATATGCTCTTGGGCTATTATCCCCAACTTTGCTTTGCTTCATATTACCATCACTAGATTGCTCTCCAGTCTGCTTCTTCTTCTTTCCACTTTGCTTCCCCATGGCAGAACAAAACAATTGAAACCACAATAAACCAGCTGATTATTATACACTCAACCCTCAAACCAAATCACTTAACTCAGATTCAATTAAACCCTTCAGAAACCAAAGACAACCTGGCCAATCAAGACCAAGTTCTCATATAAGATACACCATCCTTTCTCAGGAGTCTTATATACATAAAACCTCAGCTAAATTGGCAAGAAACACAAACCATCAATTCCTTTCTCAAAAGTTCCTCTTTTTAAGGAGTATATTCAGCACCCAATGTAATTGTTCATGAGGTAAACCAGAAAACAAACCACACCAAAACCCATAAAAAAACTCTCAAACCAATTGAACAGGAACTCTCAAATTTGCAGTGAATTCTCACAAAAACCACTTCAAAATCCCACTTTTTATTCCTTTAGCTTCCAAATATCTTGTTCTCTCAGCATACCAACCAACATGGATGAAGAACACCAAAATTCATAAGCGGAAGAAGAACCTGAATTTTTTTTTTTTTTTTTTTTTTACCTCTCCAAATCGGGATGCGTCATTTGCTTATGAAAGAACAAACAAATCCCAATTTAGAGAGAAACGAACAGGGCCCTAAATCAACTAAAAAAGAAGAACACGCTTTTTAAAGCTTTATCTCCCATGAAAACATAAAAGACAGCAGAAAACTTATCTGGGGATTGAGTTTTCCATATGAAGCTTCAAAATTTTTTCCGGGAAAATGCAGGCGAGAAAGCGCAGAGAAACTTTTGGTGGGTTTGCAGAGAAATGGAAGGAAAACCGACCAATCGTTTTTCTCTGTCTTTTGTAATGTCTAAGATTTTCATAAGCTTCGCGTAGACGCCACAAAAAGCTGAGAGAACAGAAAATTTTTTTTCAAAAATAACAAAATTTTCTCTTTGATTCCATCTTAATTGAAATTTATATACAATAAAATCAATCAAATTTTTTATTCTTCTCAACTTTTTCTCCCCATTGATTCCAAGTTTCTTGGGGACGTTGGATCAGAAGGTGGAAGGTAAAGATCTGGAAGATATATTTAACTCTTGCCAGAGCCATTTGCCATCAGCTCTCATTCTGTCGCCAGTCACTTCTCAACATGTTATTTATAATTTTAGTCAACAATAATTTTTAAATATTTTTTGCAATTATTTTCATTTTTTATTAATTAAAAAAATATTATATATACACCATAAATTTTATTTGAATTTTTAAAAAATAATAATAACTACTATTATTCATTTATTAATTTAATTAATTAGTGAACATTATATTTTTTGAGTTATTTTTTAAAATATTTATTATTTTACTTTTTTTCATTAATAAATGAAAGAAAAACTCTACAATAAATTTTTATTTTCAAAGAATTTAACTTTAAAACATATTAGAAAATTAATTTCTAAATCATATATTAGTGACAATTTAGCTACAATATTATATTTATAATATATATATATATATAACTTAATTAATTTATAAAATTGTCTTAAAGCTAAATTTTTTTAATTTTTTAATAGTATTAGTTAGATAAGATAAAAATTATTTTAAAAATTAAAAATAATCTCTTTTTTTTTTTTGCTTTATGCTTTGTTATTAATATTTCGTGACTTAAATAAAATAAATTAATTGGTATTATTATGTTTAATAGTGTTAATTTTTTATTTTTTTTACTTTCGAAATTTATTAATAACATAATAAGAAATAACCCAAAAAAAAATTAACTTTATTAAAATTTTACAAATTTAAATTTCTAAATTATAATAAAAATTTGAAATTATAATGTTTTTAATTTATATATTTTTAATTTAATTTAATTT
Organism: Carica papaya; assembly: GCF_000150535.2. The sequence continues at coordinate 606,261 of NW_019014646.1, forward strand.
AATTTAACACCTCACAACATTTTTGGACCGCCATTTTTATTTTTTTATTTTAAAAAATTGTGGTTATAAGAAATATATATATATATATATATATATGATTAGGGATTTGTGGGACCCATCAACTTGTTTGTCTCCATGTTATCCAAAAAGCGAAACACGTGAACGTAAAGTAACGTACTTTAGTGGGGCCAACAAACCTGCCAATCACGAAATGACTTGCGGTTGCCGTCTTATGCCAAGTAACGGCAAACGGTAAACGGTCGACAGACGGCTGTTCCGTTTCGCGCCACTTTTTTAGCGCTTTTTGGACAAACGCGTAGCTTCTTGTTGACGCCGTCACCGTCTCCTTTTTATAACTTAATTTACAAGTATGAGATTAAAGTGTTAATTGCACAATTTAGCTTAATTAACAAGTTAAATGCGTTACGTGTTTGACTCAAAATTCTAAATTGTTCTGTACATATTTTTATTTATAAATTATTTATATTATCTTATAATTATTATATATAAAATATAATTGACGTAATAATTTATATATTTTTTATTGTACAATAATAATTGATTAAAAAATATATTTTTTTAAATATTTAAAATAATAAAAGTGACGATCGATTATTGTAATTATAGTACAAAATAATATATGTATTTATAATATCAAACTCGATAAAAAAAAATATGGGAGATAAACACAAAGCATCATTAATCTCAGTTACACCACTCGAGTCACTTAATTTTTAATCATTATACAACTATATAATCGATCATATCTTTACTTTAAATATTTTTTATGCATCAAATTATTGCTAATTAAATATTTTTAACTTAATTGTCTATCTTAATTATTTACGAGTGTAGAGGATATATTAAATTTTATTTTAATTATGATTATCTTTAATTGAATAAGTGTAATTATTATAAAATATTTTTTAAAAGAATTTAACTTTTTCTCAAATATTAAAATATTTCTATGTTTTATTTACATTATTAATTAAATATAATTATTTTGTTATATATTATAAGTTAGTTTAAATTGCAAATAACTATAAATATATAATTTATAGGAAATATATAATTATAATATCCTTGAATTGCATGAGCCCACAAGGTATATTCTACTTGGACGACGGCCCATGATTTCTTTTTTTTTTAATAAATTAATAAATAAAGCCACGTCAGATCGGTACGTTGACTTTTTGACCGATCACTGGATTACATGGCAAGTTATTATTGGTTAATCTACGTCGAGATGTCGTAAGCCAGATGCGGACAACTCCTTCTCAAAGCTGGAGCTTTGAGGAGTAGAGGAGCTCCTTCTTCTTCTTCTTCTTCTTTGGGAAGGGGCTTCTGGTGCGCTTTTTAGGGTTTTCAAATCATTAGGGTAAAATAATGAGGTTACTGTTTTATTTGGCGGTAGTTTCGTACACTCTATGCAACCGTGTTTTAGCTGATCAAATCTTCCCTGCACATATCGGTAAGCTAATCGTCTCCTTAATCCCAATTTCATGTTTTATTAATCCATTTTGGATAACATCATTCAATTTCAAGTGTATAATATTTCGACGACCTATGCAGTTTCCATTACTTTTTTATTTTTTCAATTGGAATTCATGTATCTAAATATATCTGGTTGAGATGGAGAACGGAGATTATGAGTTTGATTGTAGCAGTTAATCAGGATTTCTTGTGCCTACTTTATCTCGAATAAGTAATTATCTAAACGTTTGGGGGTTCACGTTTCGGTTGTTCAGCAAAGAGAGGCTTATTTGTTCGCAAGGTTAGATACTAGAAGAATGTAGAGAATATCTGAAACCTAGTTAGTGTTGTTACGTATTATGTTTTATGAAGAACTTTATTGCTGCGTGATCTGTGGTAACATAAAGTGATAATTCTTTCTCATTCAGATGAGAAGCAGAATAAGAGAAGGAAAATCTTGACTTGTGGTTATGGAATTTATTCAACTTTTATTACCAAATGGAATTAGATGAACGCTAGGTTTCTCATCCTTCAGTCAAAATAAATAGGTTTAATGTATGCACAGGTTCTTAAGCTCTGGGATTTAATATAGGTGAGTCACTTGATTGAGCTTAATGGAGTTGATGCAATGTTGTTTTAAATCTTAAAAGAATTCTACTAGTGATGTTTCATTTTTCTTGTAAAGGTTAGGAACTTTAGGCCTAGATTTTTTTATGATGTCACAATTGACACTGTTAGGAATTCTGTGCCCAATCATGAAGTTAAATCCTGGTAGGAAGTCAATCACAAGATGATTCTCGGTCTTGGTGGATCATGCTTGATCAGTAATGAGTAGTTGTAGTAGTAGGGATAAGTTATTGCTTCTGAGTATGGTTAATAAAAACCAAGATTAGTCCTATTAGAACAATCAGCTTCGTTGGCAAGTAAAGTCTTGATCATGAAATTGCTGTCGAACCATGTACACCTAGCCAATATAGTTTTTTTTTTTTCAACAGAGTTTCGGTGAGGGATGATATTCAGCCTTGAGGGAATGCAAAAGCATCCTTTTCCTCATCCCTTGGCTATTTTTTGGGTTACTTGCCGTGAAAGATATGGGAGAGCCTTTGATAGATTGATTTCTCATCCTCGTAGGTTAGGGACTCCTGATTCCATGCCTTGAATAAATTCTTAAAGGTTATCCTCTTTCCATTACGGAGAATCTTTTTTGAAATAAGGGATCTTTTTTGAAACAATTGACTTCTCTTCTTTGTAAATCATTCTTTTGTGAACCGGCAGCCCTCCCTTTGTGCCTTGTCTCCTCTGCTCCACTGTTGTTTGCCTTTAAATAAAACTGTTTAATATTATGCTACACCTTTGCTTATATAGAGCATAGGAATGCTAAAGGTACACTACCAAAAAGAAAATTCTTGTACACGCTAAGTTCTCCTAAAACAATAGAAGACTCGAGTAAAGTTTTCTAATCTGCAAAGTTTCCTAAGAAAATAAAACTATACCGTAAAATACCCTACTTAAATATGAACATACAACAAATCAATGGTAAACTAAAAATCCCACAATTTGTTATAGACTTGCATGTGATTTCTATGGTGATAAGTCCCAGTCAGAAGGCAATGAAAATTTGTAAAGAAATTCTCTTAGGGTGAGAATAAACCATAAGTTTTTATTCAAAAATTGTCTTCCTTCATTGTTGTTCATTGACAGCTTTAAATATACGAAAAATACGACTGATGTTCCTACTTTTAAGCAACTAAGATAATGGAAAAAGAACATGAACTAGGACATGGGATAGTGGGGAAATGGGGATAATGGGATTTATCTGTTGGCAGAGATCAAGAGAGTAATGGGATTGCTGGTTGACTTCTTCAACAGCAATTTGAATTCCATGTTTTTCATCTTTTGGATTTATCATATGGTTTGTCTTCTCTCCTTCAAATTTGATTTCTCTATCATTTTAATCCATTACCAGGTGGTACACTTAGTCGCAGCTCTCATGAGCCAAAGTATAGGGTCGAGTTCCACCTTGAAGACTCACCATTTCATCCTGTAAGTGGCTTAAGCATTTTTTTTTTCGAAATAACAAGTATAAAATATCATTAATTATAGGCACCAAGGAGTGGCTCGAGCATGTTAAGCATCATTTTGCACTCATCTCGACCTGTGACTTCTTACTCCATCGTGGGGCAAGTTTGTCATTATAGTCCACATCTGTTTCAATCTTAATCTGTGTGTTTCTGTTTGCTGCAGTACTGGTGTCTACTGTAAATAATACTTGGTCCATATTATCTTTCAGGATGATGATCAGGAATCCATTGTTATGGCCAATAAAAATGGGCCAAATTTCAAATGTTTCTTGCCGAAAGTGGAGAAAGCCAAGAGTGGAAAGCCATCTAGCATGCATAACATTAGCAATATGATTGTAGAAACTGAGAAACGGGTCAAATTGAAGACACCAGATGAACTACTTGAAGTATTGAAAGATCGTTGCTTTATCAGAGTAAGGATCCTGTATTTAGTGTTTCTCATTTATTTATGATAATAGTTTATAGATGTCCTGAAAGTAGACTACAAAATTCTTTATTCCCTTCTTGTTTTTGCCTATTGTAAAATTCTGAACGTTTTTACTTTCTCTTTTTACACAGCAAGAGGGTTGGTGGTCTTATGAATTTTGCTATGAGAAGAAGCTACGGCAGCTTCACTTGGAAGATGATAAGGTAGCCTCATATGGGTGTCTCTCATATTTTATGCTAAAAATATGTGCTTTCCTTCGCAGTGTATTTTAAATAACAGGAGTTTATGTTTTGGTCTTAGCTTATTCTGTTTTTCTTAGTTCTCTCTTTCTTTTGTTCTATTTCTGCTTCTTTCTTTTTCTTTTTTCATTCATAACATGTATGCTATTTTTTGCTCGAAAACCTCTTTTTTTGCCTTCCCGTTTCAATGCTTTTCTTCATCATCTATCCAAAAGACTGAAAAAAGAGAGAAAAACACCATTCCTTTATGAGATGAAGTGCATTGTTACTGCTCAGTGCATTTGACGAGCAAAGTGTCATAAACATAAAAGTTCTGAACTTCTGAAGTTATGTTGCTGATGGTTATTGAAGGATTTCATCTGCAACTTATCTGAACTACTTCTTCCACTGATCGTTACAGAAATACAAAGTGTTAGCAGTAGATTTTTTTTTTTTTAAAGGTTAAAAATAGAAATAGTTACAGGAGCAGCAGAAGCTATCTCTTATTAATCATTTTGGACAATTGTTTCTGTTTTTTTTTTTGGTGATGGCATCTTTCTTCTTTCCTGATTATCTAAATAAATTAAAAGGTTCTTTTGCAGCAGCAAAAGTTTAATCTTAGATAACAAGTAGAATCTCCATTTTGTCCAATACAGGCAGTTCAGGAATTTGTCTTAGGTGTATACGATGCGGAAGCCACTGCTGCTTTTAACCAGAATCTTTCAGACGTCTCTACATTGAAAGATCCTCGATCAAAAGATGCATCGCAAAGGTATGACCTCAAGATTGTTAGCAGTTCAAGTGGCACTGCAATTTTCAATTTATTTTTTTTCTGATGTACTTCTTGTAATTGTGAATAGCATCTTTTAGGAAAATCTTTTCGCAATAGATAGAAAAGGAGAAGCAAAAAGTACTGATAGTCTATATCCAAAAAGAAAAATTAGTGCTGATTGTCATACCATACGACATATGCAGGTATCATGCCCATCAATATACAAACGGAACCATTTGTGATCTTACAAATCAGCCCAGGGAGACTGAGGTATGATATTAACTGATCAATTAAACTTGCACCTGAGCGGCAACTGCACCTCTCTCTGTTACCGGAGTTTTTCCTGCATTGATTTTGATCTCAAAATCAGGAATCTATGGTCTAAGCAAAACATTTAGCCAATTAAACTTTTATATAGTTTTCTCTTTTTTATTTCCTTCTTTTTTTTCTTCTAAATTCTAATATTTATTTGCAGGTGAGATTTGTTTGCTCAGAGTCCAGAGCTATGATTAGTTCTATTACAGAGCTATCCACTTGCAAGTATGCTGTTACTATTCAGTGCCCCATGCTGTGCAAGCATCTGTGAGTCTCTCTCTCTCTCTCTCTCTCTCTCTCTCTCTCTCTCTCTCTCTCTCTCTCTGTGCCAAGTTGAACACTGGTGATGGTATATGTACCATTATTGGAAAATTAGTTGGTTCTCGATATAAAACCAGGCAGTCAAGGAAATTTGCCTGTTTGGCAGAGCAAGAAACTTTTATGAAAATTGTTTTCAAATTAAAGATGCATTTCATGTCAAAGAAAGAATATCGTCCAGAGGCCATTTTATTCTCCATTTTACGTGAGAGTGGCTGCATACAAGAGAATCTGAAATCAGTCATAAGCTAAAGACTGCAATAGTTTGAATATTTTCTAATGATATTTTCATAGGTAATCTCCTTTAATATGCATCATGCATGCATTGAGATATGCGTTCTTTCTCCCTGTCCGGCAAAATATCTCGTGATATTGCATGCCAAAAGGATTCATTGTGGAGTTAACTGGTGCAAAGCTTGTCTAATCATAATTCTAGCGACAAGTGGATACTTTTGAGTGAAAGTAAACTATTCATTACAGGCTACTGATGGCACAATTTTAACTCCAATTGATGAAAAATAGGCTTGCAACCTAAACTGTGCGCCCCTACTATATTCACATTTGCCTCTGTTTCTATGATGTGTTTGGTTTCCTCTTCTTACTTCTGAGCTTATTGCATTGCAGGTGGTTCCAGGAAGAGAGGCCAGTGTGGCAGACTATTAACTGTAACATGCTTACAAAGGATTCTGCGGGTGTAAAAGTCAAGGAAGACAAATCCACAGACATGATTACCATGATCAAGGATAGTGAAGAACCATCTAACTTAGATTTGGAAGAGTAAATGTCATAAAATATGTACTTGGGCATGTACATTTACCTAGATAGTACTCTTCAAATCATAATCATACAAATTACTGAGTTTCGATTTCACTTTTTCCTTTTGACATCAATGCAGTTTATGTTCTTTTAAGTAGCCATAGAGCTCAATCCAATGTATCTAGTGAGCAATTTCCCCTTCCCTTTCATTAAGGGGAGTTTGGGCGTCAAATAAGAAGTTTGTAGACATAGATTAAATACTTACATCCGTATATTAATGCTAAAACATGGCTTCCTTAACTCAGATCATATTCTACCCAGGAAGATCATCCTCTCAACATGATTATTGAGAATTGACATGAACACCTCAACTAATGGATTATATACAACCCTGTTATTCTCATACATATTTTTTTTTTTACATCGCTTCGCTGTTGAGGGTGGTTAGCTCACTGGGAAGAAGAGGCTTTCCCAGTATTTTCTGCTGAAGCCAACAGAGCCAAGTATTCGTCTATGGCTTCACCTTCTTTTGTAACTTCAATGTCATAATCTGACAAAGCATCCTGCCTTGCTAGTTCATCAGCAAGCTCATCCTCCATCTCCACATCCCGCTGTTTTATTTCGCCAGCACTTGATTGGCCTCCATCATTAGCATCGTTGTCCAAATTACCCAGAATTTCATTATCACCCAAATCAACAGGAAGCTCAATGTTGTTTAAATTATTGACATCGGTATTGTTAGCAGTAACCATTGAGTTCGTTTCCAGTTCTGCTGACAGCAATCGCTGCATTAATTGCTCCATGTCGCCACCAGCCTGACAAGCAGCAACCACTGCACACACGGAAAAACCCATGAGAACCTGGCTGTATCAAAACGGCTGGCAACGTGGGAAAGCAAAAGAAATTTTTAAATATTAATTCCGAATTAGAACTTACTCCGCCACCCTACTGTTAGAAAATGTCGATTTAAGCAAGGAGAGTTGAAGTAAAATCACATCGATACTGAATGGTTTGAATTGAATCTCTTCCACATTCTCCACAGGTTGTAATTAGTTGATATCAACTACCAATTACTTTACAATCTAAACTACATGGTCACTCTCTCAATTTACAATGTAAAAGGAGAAAAAAAGTGCACTAAAAGTTACATTTGCCTCAGTGGTCATTTTTTCTGCATCTGCAGCAGGACCTAGAACTTAATAATAGCATTCTTCTTTTTTTTTCAGCTGATTAAACTGGTTTAGTTCAATATCTTTATGAAACAGCGCCAGAATCTAAATACAAGGCTAACAATATACGCATAGAAGGAACAGAGTTAGTATTAGTAAGTACCTCTTGATCTTTCGAAACCCATTGACACCAAAGATTCAATATAGGCACATGCTGCTTTTTGCTGCCTTTTCCTTTTCCTGGACTCAATATCAATCTGCAGAGCAAACAAGAGCAGTAATGGTAAAAGTTGGAATCAAATCAAAATTTGAAGGAAAAAAAAATCACAGGACAAAGCAACAAACCAGTAACGCAGAATTCGTTTCTGGATTAATCAAGTCATCCAGTGCCTTTTGGAAGTCATTCTCATTTCTTCGAAGGGCTTCCGCAGCAACCTCTTTCTCAAACCTGACAAACCAAGCAAACCTTTAGGTTTGAGTGGGTAAATATGGTTTCTCACTAAATGAAATTCCTGTTAAATCACCAGTTAGAATACAATTTAAAATTAAATTAATATCAGAAAAGCATCTTTTCCTTTTCCTACTGGGATAGGGGATTGGTAAGTCATGTTTCCGGAAAAAAATGTTTGTTTTCCAATGTCATTTAAGAATTTCTCAAACTCTTTATCTTCAGTTATTTCAAAGCACATGACAGACAGTTATCTAGTTTTCGCCTGCTTACCCAATGGGAACAAGACTTTTCAACATTTGTAGATCCACAGGTTTCTTTGAGGGAGTCATTCCATACCGTTTTTGCTCCCTGCAATGCCAGGCTGCTTCATAAGATGGACCAGGAAAATGATAGCTAAAATTAAAGTTAGCTAACTAATTCTACACTACATTATTTCCCCTCTTCGACGAAGATCTTCTTCTCGTTTCTGTGCTTTCTTTGCCTTTTCCTCAACAAGAAAATCAACAGCAGTCTGAACATCTTGATTGTTCAACCGCAGAGCCCTCCTTGCATCATTTTCCTTGAAACCCATGCTCATTACTGTAGAAAAGGCTTCATCGGGTATTTGTAGCTGAAATTAAAGCAGAGCATATTATTTGAGGTGAAGACTAACTTAGATTGCTATACAAATTGACAAGTATGCTCGTGGATTGTTTTGAAGGGGAGATAAAGGAACCAATAAGGTATTTCCCAGTAAAATTTGCTAATAACATATTAAACAACATAGACAATATCTAGATTTCTTCTAAATTATTTTCACTTATGAGGTTAAACGATATTTGAGGGGAAAATATAATGTAGTCTTCTTTTGACCTTCTTTTTACTTAAAATCTTTTCTTTTCCTTCCCCTGATCTCAAGAATACTCAATTGACCTGCAAGAATTTCGCCTGCGCGGAGGCCAGTGCTTTCCTAGATTTATCGAACTGACCACTGTGATATGCCACCACCCCTTCTAACAACTCCAGTCTCAAATGTCTAAAAATAGAAATTACACGACAAATTAGCTTCCAATTGGTACTAAAATAATTCCAAGTTCTATTTAGACAATTGAATAAATACTAAGTAAATGCTCACAGGGCAAGTTCTGGATGATGAGCCACTTGAAGGATTCTAACGCGGGAAAGGTCCTTGCCATGAGCACGCTCAATTCCTTCTCTGGCCTTTTCAAGTCTTATTCCAGCAACTGAGAGCCAACTGATCTCTCGAAGCAAGAAATAACACCATACAATATCTATTTGTAATATAGGGACGTTGTCTATAAGCTGTAAGAAAAACAGACAAGAAGTTAAATGATTACAAATTGGGTTTGGGTGTCAAATGATTGAGAAATAAAATGGAAGCTTGACAACATCACATAGTGCAATTTATCATATCTGGTTGACAACATCACATAGTGCAATTAATCATATCTGGTCTTCCAAGGAGGTAGAAAATAATTTTAAGAGGCACTAAAAGTACAAAAACAGCTTAGAACATGTTTGGTAAGGAAACTAGAAGCCACTAACACTTAGAACTGAAACCTAAAATTAAACATATGTTAAAGGTAAAATGATTAAAAGGAGAATTAGTTCTTAGTTTTTTCCAAATGAAACATACTCTCTCTCTCTCTCTCAAAAAAGCCAAACGAATACCTACTATCCTCGAATTTGGAAACTCAAATCACCCTAGAAGAAACAACTACAAGAACCAATAATTGCCAAAGGCACATCTTAAAGAAGAAGCTTAACTTGGTTATTTCATCAGATTCCTACCAAACTGCCCCCATCTGCACCCCAGAAATTTTTATATCAATTATTAATTTGATGATATTTACTGTCGAATTTGTGGCCCATGCTCAAAGAGATACTGGCTTAAAAAAACTTCCTGGTAGAGAGAAGAGTTATGTTTGGCCTAGAATCTTTTTAAGTTTTTATCGTAGAAATACCTGTAATTTTGAAGTTTTTTCTATTCTCCTATATGAAGGGGAAAAAATCTGGGTGTAAGATTGCATTCTCTGTAGTGAAAAATTGCAACTGATTCTGTGACAATAATTAATTTAATCTGTGAGCGTAACATGAGTTAAATCTCAACATTCACTTTTACAAATTTTAAAAGCTATAACCAGAACCTAACTCCATTTAAATGAATTAGATGTCTATTGTTTGTCTAGTTAACTTTTACAAGAAGAGAAGGCCTTTTAGGATCTACTACATCTTAAATTAAACAAATTAGAAATTATTACTTACCTCGAGAACTTTGGGATCACAAAGAGAGAAAGCTTCCTGCAAAGAGGGAAAAAAAAGTGAAATATATGAATCAGTTACCTTATAATCATGGGAGAATGCCTGATAATATCGCGGGGGCAATAATAGCATGCAAGAAAGTCATTTGGTAGAATAAGAGTAATCTGAGCCAAGGGAAACATAGCAAAACCCGTATCAAGAGAAAAATACACACTGAATTCAGGAAATTTTAGAAAGTTGCAACAAAGTGCTTTGTTTTTAACCATATAGCTGTATGCATTGTAATTTGCTGATTATAATGCCCTCAAAAGTTCAAAATTATCTTTCCTTAAGTAGTAAAAAGACCAAATTCTTTTGCTTTGTGAAAAAGGAACCTTACTGTAGATAATATTGAATTCCTTAATCAGCACATGAAAAGGACACTGGTAACTGACCTCTCCCATGGTAAGCACTTCCAGTGCATCTTTATACATTTCCCTTGCCATTAGGTTCTTGGCATTGGCATGCAGCATTAGACCCATCATCACTGCCCTGTCAATTACAATTTGAATCTTGCGTAAGAATGTGATAAGGTATCCTTAGACTACAAGTGAGTACTAGTATATCACACCTCTGGTCAGTCTCAGATCCCAATTGTACTTTCTGTCCTCTCTGATCTTCAAGTTCTATATTAAAGTCCTCAACTGGCAATGTTCCATCTGCATGTCTCTTGGACAACGCAGTAGCAGCTGCCCTGCCAATTTGACAGCAATGCCAGCAAGTTAAAAGCTGGTAAACATGTACAACCTACTTTGCTCAGACTCAAGTGCAAGTGTCTGTTACCACTATGGACGAAGTGTGTAGCTCAATAATTTTTACAGTCAATATATATAGGGACTGAGTCAATAAGAGTCCACAAATTGGAAATGGGTACTTGGATTCATTTGATATGAAAAGTAACTAAAACTAATATAAGCCTTGAGGGAGATATGACATATCATATACAGAACAAAACACAGTCCTTAGAACAAAAAGATAGCATGCTCATATTTGTAGCGAAGGAAAAGAAATTATACTAATTGATGAATAGAACTGATCAACTTCTAAGTCTTCATCACCCTTTTCGTATTATATCATAATCTCAAAACCTCCACTTGCAGATCAACCAGTGTCTGACATGCACATCATGAACACATATCTCATACCTACCGCAGAAGTTATCCAGCTTATATATAGGTCAAACAACAATACAGTCATATTAAGCATGTATAGACTATACAATTCAATTTCATCACTGATATCAGGGTTCTAGCAAAAACCCAGAATTCAATCCAAATCAACCTCAAATAAAAGCTCAATAGAAAGCAACTTTAATAACAGTCCAACTAAAACCCAGATGAATTAACTAGCTGACATCCAAAAAGTCATCAAGGGAGAGCCAATCGTAAAACGGGTTTAATTCTCCCAACTCACAGAACGCTCCTTAAACCCCCCCAGGAAAAGAAAATCAACATCAAAAAAATTGAGAACCCAAAAGTAAACAGTGAAGATGAGTTGAAACAAGACCGACTTGACCCTGGCAAGCCTGCGAGTTCGTTCCTCCTCCGCCATCAGATCGTCCTTGAGGGACTTGCCCTCTTCGGAAGATACGCGAACAGCGAGAATCTTAGCGTTGTTTCTGATACCCAATTGGCTAAGCTTCTCTGCGCCATCACCATCTCTCAAGACCCTGCCTGCGCAAATCAGGTTGATCGCCGATGGCTCAACGTTTGATCGCTTTGCCACTTCTTCTCTCAACATGGTCACCGTCCATTTCTCCAGTTCTATCTCGAGCACGCCGGCCCACGTTCCGGCAACCTTCAGTTTCGCCATGAATCAACAATTCCAGTTCCGTTCGGAGAGAGTGTTGAACAAACTGAGAGAAGAGGGAAAAGAAAAAGACACCATTTTTATCTGTGCGTTCCACAATATTATATAGAATTATAGGTTTCTTAGCCAACAAGATCTTAATATTCCTTTTCAAAAATTCCAAATGATTTTCCTTTTCTCCAAGATTTTGTTAATAGTGTTTAAATTTAATTTAATTTAATTTTATTATAATTAATATATATATATATATATATCACATAATTAATTATAATTGGACTTGAATTAAAACACATTTGTTATAATATCTTGAAAATTTTGTAATGGGTTTAAACTCAAATACATATTTTTTTTTTATAATATTACCAAAATTTCATTTAATAATTTATTTTTCTAATATTGTAGCCAATAATATTGGATTATACATTAATATATGTATCAATATTAGCAATTATTTATTTGATTAATTATATATTATTCTCTATTTTAATTAATTAATTAATTAATTAATTAATCCTACTTCGATTATCTATAATCAATTAACGTAATACGATGAGTTTGAAAAACCTTGTTAACTTAACCTAATAAAATTGAACTTCTCTACTTCTGCAACTATATAA
>NW_019014646.1:708734-722273 GCF_000150535.2 Carica papaya
ATAAGAGCCAATAGTCTGAAGTTAGACATCTTACAAATATACAAGGCATTGCAATCCGAAAATGGAGAGCACTGCAGACAACCATGACGAGAGCAGTGAGATCTCAAATGCTAGAGCAATAAATTTTAGAATTCTCTTTTTATTTGAAAAGTTCCATAAACGTACCAAAACCAAGAAAAGCAAGAAAGAGCATTATGGCAGCAAGAACAATTAGGGACACTCTCCTGCACCGTACAGACAAGATAAGTCAGCAAAAGAAAGCATAGCAAATATAAGAGTTCCGTAAGAACTTTTACTTACATGCCGTCCAGACCCTCTTGAATATTTTGCGAATTCTCCATAGTTTTGTTTGAAAGGGTTGTAGCAGAAGAGTTAATTTTGTTTTGGATATCATCAATATGACTCTGAATATCTGGTTGTAAAACAATTGAATCTACCTCGATCTCCTGAGCCGCAGCAAGATAATCTGACACATTCCTGAGGTTTTCGGCTGTAAGATTTGCCTGCTTCACAACGTAATCCAATGTATCTGTGGTGCTGCCGTGAAACTTTCCTTGACCAGTGTATAAAACTGCACAGCCAACACTGAAAACATAAAAAGTAAAACGTTAGCAGAGTGAAAACATACTTGTTGGGGAAAAACATAAATGAAAAAGTTATAAGCAAGGGATAAAGAAGAGAGGTACATTGCAGCAACCGTGAATAATATGAGGAAAATGAGAGCCAATGCATATGCTACTCGAGAATAGCCATAAGGCGGTCGCGGGCAACAGCAGTAACAAAGACATATAAGACACAAGCTTAGTCCGAAAACCACGAACCAAACTCCAGCTATAACGAAAAAGGGAGCGGCAGTGAAAGCCACAGACTGCATCACATAAAGGCAATAACTCTATTAATCACAAAGGCCAACTTGACCAATTAAATAATAAAGAGACTAGCAAACAAAGATTTGATACTTAAAAAAGGAACGAAAAGCAAGGCAAATTGCAAGAATTAATTTTTAAACTACTTACAAGAAGGCTATTAATTAAAGGAATAAAATGGTTGAATCTACTTTGAGGCATTCACAGCTTGTCCATCAATGAAAACTACCATTTAGAGATTAGAGACTTTTTATGCATAAGCACCAAATTAATATGACATCAAATAAAAGGTTTGCAGAAACCCTAGTCCTAAACTGAGAAATACAGCCAGTAAAAAAACGATTCACAATGTGGAAATGTGCTAAACCAGTCTCTAGAAATTTACAGCTAATAAATAAATCTAAGGAAAACCCAGATAAGAGAAACATTATTAAACAGAAGAAACCTCAATCCATCTAAAACTAATACTACCCAAATGTCAAAATCTCAAAGCAAAAGATCCAAGTAAAAAGAAAGAGGTGGAGGTGAAAAGAATCTCACAGCCCAGTAGTGATCATTGCTGATATTCCAGCCACCAGTGTATCTCTTAAAATTATCAAGAGGGTCTTTCCTCTTGGTTCTTTGGTCAGCCAAAATCAGAGATGAGTTGTCTCCACTTTCCTCCGCAAGAGACCTCTTTGACATCTTCCATGGCAGCACTTCACCAAACTCTCTCTCCTCCCCTATCAATCAAAAAAAAAAAAAGAAACCCACTACTTAAAACAAAAACAAAAAACAACCCCAAAAAAAAAAAGAAAAATACCTGAAATGTCTGAAGCTAAATAGGTTCCAGAGGTTAGAACCGCCGAAAATAAGAGAGAAACCAAGAAGATTATGAGAAAAAACCAAGACCCTGATCTGCATAGCATAATGCTCTTTAAGCTTTTTTTTTTTCTAATAATTTTGTTCTTTCTTCCTGAATCCTGGGCGATAAAAGAGAAAAAGAGGGGAGGCGAGGAGTGTAAAATTGGCAGAGAGAGATATACAGGGAACGAGCTTTACGGTGAAAAAAATGAAAAGCGCAGTGAGACGTATTTAACCCGTCTGCCATTTTGCGCGTTTCATGAGGACGAAGATGCCCCTTAAGGCTTTGTTTGGCTTCTCCGCGTGCGGGATTTTCTTTTGTTTTTAATAATTTCATTTACTTCAACTGGAAAGTTATATTAATGTAAGATAATCAATGTGTTTATATATATCTATATCTATATATATATATATATATTCAGTTTTTATAATTCGCAAAAAAAAAAAAAAAATATATATATATATATATATATACGATAATCAATGTGTATACTTATCATAAATCTAAATTCATTAATACCCTTCACAAATTTTAGGAAAAAATATATTTAATTTTAGAATAAAGTATATTTTAAAATCACATAAAATTTTGGGCCGAGATACTATTTCTTTATATAACACGTGGCATCCTAATACGACATCGTTTTACTTTTACGAACATACACTTAATTTAAATTTATTTATTATATTATATAGAAATTATATTATTTTTTAAAAAAAAATTTAAATTAAACCCATTATTATCATATTTTAAAAAATTACTGAAATTAAATTTAAGAGAAAAAAAATATCAGAAATTCAAAAATTAAAAAGATAACGTGTCTGCCATTATTTATATATATATTTATTTAATATTTTATATTAATTTTATATCACCCGCGTACCTGTCAATTCCTGAGATTTCTCCACGTGTCCCCGCCACTTCACATGATGTTTTTATATTTTTATATTTTTATATTCAATTATTTTTAACTTTTATTAGATTTAATGGAATTATGACGTGTCTTAATTTGACTCATTGCGTGTCCGTTAATTTTTTTTAATAAAAATATTATTTTAAAATTTTATTAAATCACAACGACTATTTTAATTAATAAAAATAATATAAAATTTTTTATATTATTTAATTTATTTGTTTGACGTGTCACTATTCCGTATAATTTCAACAGCCGTGGACCCCACGCTGAGGGAGGGTAAAAATGTAATTTCAATTAGTTCGTTCGTTTTTTAAGAGGTCGTGTGAATTCATCAGCAGTTGTAAGTTTTTTCTTAAACAAAAAATAAATAAATAAATATTTTTTTATACTTTTGAAAAATAAACATTACTAATTATTATAAATTTTAATATAAATAATCAAATTATAATAAAAAAATATTAATTTTCAAATTAATATAATTTTTTTTAAAATAAATAATATATACACTTACTAAACTATTTATTAATTTTCACTATCAATATTTTAATTTTCGAGAGATTGCACGTTAAAAAATACAACATGTCTTTTGCGAAACGAGTTCCTTGGCGAATATCGGCTCGCTCCTGCATCCATCTACGGAGATTTTGCACATCATTCGTGAAAATCTCATTGGGGTCTCTTGACATCGATCGTGTTTTTTTTAAGCTCTCTACTTTTATGTTGCTTTGTTTTTCTTCTTTCGTGATCTAAATATATGCTGATTAAACTCGAGTTTATTATTTTGTTCTTACGAAAATAATAATTTATATTAACAAGTTTGGTATAATAATGATGTTTTTTTTTAAAAAAAAATTATTGTTCTTACTTTTAGACCAAACGAATTAATGGATTAGACCCATCTAGCATAATTGATTTTTTTTTCACCTACATTTAAATTCATCACATATTTATATATATATATATATATGTATGTATGTATGTGTATTTACCCAATTTAACCTAATAATTATTACATAAACTTTATATATATTATCTTGTAATAACGAGATAGATAAGTACATTTTTTTCCACCCCCAAAAAATGATTTTTATAAATAAAGTTATATATGGACATTATGTGGTATATCTAAGTGTTTATGGGTTGGGTTAGCATGCATTACGGACCATTAAATTAATACAATTAGTAAGTTCCTAAGCCCATATAGAGATATACAATAATTTATAAGCGTACATAAATTTATTAAAAAAATTCAAAACTTTATATTATAAATGTACACAACGTGACATATTAGTAAAAGATATATTTAAGAGATATATAATTAAATTTTTTTTAAAAAATAATTATTTATCTATTTTATTCGATATAAATATTTATTATTATTTTTAATTTAACCCCAACTTGTTAATTAATTAAGCAGGGTAGGTTTTGACTGGTCAAATACTTTTTACTCTTCTTCTCTAATTCCAAGGCAATACGGTGTCGTTTTGTCTGTGATGGTCAAAGTCAAAGACAACCCTCTACTCTACTTTAGTTAACGCCATTGTCGTGACCATCGCAGTGACAAAAGTTATGGGGTTTCGTAAATTCATAGTGACAAAATAATATAATTTTCTCCCACTAAAAATATATATTATAATATAAATATGTACGAACACACACAACTTGCTATTAAATATATACATATATATATACACACGCACGTATATATATGTAGTTAAGGGTTAATATATAAGCTTATATATAAATGTAGTACATTGTGTTTGCATGTGTGAACATGCATACCAACTTCATGCATTTGCCTTTCATACACATACACATTATATATGGACTGTACGGAATATACATATACATATATATATATATTTACACACACGAGATCTGCAAATTAAACGTAGTTCTTCACAAAATATAATTCGTCCATCAAAAGGTCTAAAATTAAGCATCTACTATATATATATATATATATATATATATATGCTATGCACCTGTCTCTTTGATAAGATGAATGTTGGTTATGTAACTTTGCTTGTGCAAATTTAATATAAATATGTGTGTATATATATATATATATGTGTGTGTGTGTTTTTGTATGTGCATATATATGTATATATATATATATATATAAAATATGAAACTTCCCATAACTTGGAAGTAGGAATCACGTGGTGCCATGGGGACAAAATCCCTCCTTACAACACGACCAATCATAGTGATTAATTATATTTTAATTAATTAATTAATTAACTTAATCACACTAGTTGGTAAAATTAATTAATATTAAAAATATTATAAATTTAATTAGAACAAATTTATGATAAAATTAGAAAAATTAAATCTCTTTTTTTTTTTTTTTTTTTTCTTAATTATTATAAATTTCTAACACAAAGGAGATCGATGAGGAATCCCTTTTCGTCTACTGATCAAGCTCGTAGCCATGTCTTCATCCGAGACTTTACTGGCGGATCTTGCACACAGATATAAACCGCTTCTCTTCTTTCGAACGATGTTACGATCGGCGCATGTCATCGGACTTACGCAATTCTCCGAGCCAGACGAGGTGCCGGAGCTCGCGGGTTCGTCACTGTCGACAATCGTCGAGTGAGGAGTCTCGTAGTTCATCTCATCGTCTCCCATGTCTTGGGGAATCAAGAAGTCTGGACTGAGAGTTAACGTGTTGCAGACTCGTAAATATGGAGTCAGGTCTTTATAGTGTTTCAGAACAAAGTCTACCTGTAAAATATAAAAGAGCAAGTGAGATTATATATATATATATATATATATATATTTCTGAGAACTCAAAATTTATAGAGAAAAAAGATTACTTCAATTTATTATTTATGCATGATAATGAATGTATATAAAATATAATACGAAATTATTATATTCAACTACTAAAATTCACTTAATCACTATTAATTGTTAAAAATATAAATAATAGGGTTAAATTTATTTATTAAATTTCAAAATTTGAAAGTACTAATTGATAATTTTTTATTTAATTATTATTATTATATATATATATATATATGATGCATTTTAGATATATATAATCAGTAATTTATTTTAATTAGAAAATTTTATTAAATATTTATATCGTCCTTAAAGGAAATTAATTAATAAATATATACATATATATATATATATGTAGATGTAAATAATGAAGTGTTTTCAAAAAATTATGGGAATTTCGTTAACTATTCTTCGTGACCACGAATTCATGCACCCGAAATTAAGAGTTTTCAAGAAGGGAATTACAGATATATATATATATATATATATGATGAAAGAATGAGCTATACATGTACATGTATAAACACACACACACCCACATATATATATATATATATATATATATGTATTGTATACGTACCTTGCATCCAAGAGAACAGTGGATAAAAGGTTCTTGAAGACTTCTATCACAGGAAGTGCAGTAGTTTCCCGCTCCTTTAAATTGCCTGTTTTGAGGTCTTTTCTTGATGAACACCACCTTCGCACTATTTATTGTATAAGCCTATATATATATATATATATAATCAAATTTAATCAATTACCAACTAATTAATTCACTTCACCCTGATTTTATATCCATGTGTAGATACATACACACACATGTATATGAACATACACAAACATCATATGCAGTTTAGATACACATGTATAATCAAACTTAATCAATTACCCACTAATTAATTCAGTATTTTACGTGCATATATACATTTATTATAGATATATATATATACATATATACTCGCACAAACAAACATCAGATACAGTTTATATGCATGTCTATATATACCTGAACACTGGAGCAGTCGATGAGCTTCTGGAGATCTTCGAGTCGAACAACATCATGGTAGACGTAGCGGCGGACCTGAAGAAGTCTATGGAAGCGGTGGGATGGAATACAGTGAGGGCAAATGCTTATACAGCAATCCAAACAGCATACATTCTTTTCGTTCTTCTTTGAAGTTTCATGGTAGGAGCAGCCCGCGAAGAATCTCTCCCCGTACAGAGCATCCAACCATGCCGGCCTCTCAATTCCCTGCATATCATTTTATTTATACAGAAACGCAGAATTCAATCACAGACACGAACACAATAATGTATGTATGCGCGTGCGGGAGAAGTAAAAAAGGAGAAGAAGAAGCTGACCATGATGAGCATAAAGGAGGATATGGAGGTTGGTTTCTAGGGTTAGCTGGAGGTTGTTGTTGATGATGATGATGATGATGATGATGATGATGAAGAGAAAAGGGAAAGAGAAGGGGAGAAGAGAAGAGTATTTATGGAGGACGGATGAGAAGAGAGGCAAAATATACTTATAATTTTCCTTGGAGGTATAACTTTTCAATATACGCACACAAGTAGCCTATGGTATGCTTGATTAATTTCTTAATTAAATTAATTAATTAACTAATTAAATTAATTAATTAACTAATTAACTTTGAAAAGCAGTAAATAAAAATAAAATGAGAAAGAGGAGAACGTGGGAGCTGTTTCTGTGTCTCCCATTCTCTTTTAAACAATTCAATCTCATCTTCTTGGCTTAAGAGCTCTAAATATTTTTCCCAAACTTAAACCTTGAACCAGCTGCATGCCTCTTTGCCTTCTCTTATATTATCTATATATACATATACATACACACACACACACACATATATATATATATATACACACACACATTGAAACTAACTAAAGAGATATATATTTGAGTTTTATGTGAGATACGAAACCCTAGATCATTTGGACCATTATATATATATATATGTACTATATCTTTTAAAAAATTATATTATATTACATCCATAATTTCCATATATATCATCCTCTGTAATTAAACAAATTTTACTCATAATTAAAATAAAATTTTTGATCGAAACTCAGTATATTTCTATAATTACATAACACTTACATATTAATAATAATCGTAATTCTTGATTCACTAGTATAAATGAGTACCGATTTTTTGTTTTTTTTTTTAATATAAGAACTCATAATTAATAAATTACGAGACAGGTACGAATAAAAATTTATAAATTTAAAATGAATATGCATTTAAACTATGTATGAATTTATAATTTTATTAACAAATACGAGATAAAAATTGACGTAAATCTTCTCGTTCGTACTCATTTCTATATACGAGATATATAATGCTAATTATAATACAATTTTTCGGATCCTTCATAGTATGAAATGGAAGTACGTTATATAAACATGAAATTATTTGAACAATTAAAATTTCATTTTTAAGTTAGTCGGCAAATTAGTTCAAAAGACACTACGAAAAAGCAGTTGCTTTTACTGTCAAAACCCACTTCTTCTTCTTTTTTTTTCCCCTTAGCAAAAATTATGTACGATATATATATAGGCAAAGCACTGCTTTCTGATCTGCACGTCTCTTAATCTTTTACTAATTATATAAACTCCAATTATATTACTCTAATATAACTTCAAAGTGAAGTAATTACGGCACAGGGCAAAGAGTAAAAGCATGAAGACAATAGCAATACATACTTTTACCAAAAGCTCAGTAGTTAATTATATATATACATATATATATATATATAGAAAGAGAGAGAGAGAGAGAATTATTTTTGGTGGGGATGATGGAAATTTCTATCACAACCCAAAACCTCACTAGTTGATTATATATATATATATATTATAACCATTTTTTGTGGGATGATGTTAAACTTTCTATCAAATTATGATGGATAATTTAGAATTTTTTGAAATTTTTGTTGATTATATATATATATATATATATATATATATGAACCAAATTGATATCTCCGATCCACTGGACATTCATCGTTTCCAAGAACTAAAAAAAATTAGTATATCAAATTAAGAGAGATTTAAATTATGATGGAGGGTGGTGACAGCAGTAGGTAGTCACTGGTCTCAACACTAATTAAATTATATGATATCAAAATTAATAAAGATAAAAAAAAAAACAAGTTTAATTGTGAATTCCCAGAAGTTACCCCAGTAAGAAAATTATGGCTGTAGCTTAAGAGTTCTATGAACAACAAACTAGGCATTCCATCTATGTATATACATATATATATATATATGTTGTTAATGAGGGAAAATTTTGAGAATACTTTAACCTAAAATTAAACTCTCAAAAACCCATATAGTTAAAACTCTTGTTTTTACTCTGTGCGTGTGTGTATATGCACACACACACGCACACGTATATGTGAAAAGGTGATAAGGGCATAAAATTACTCTCAAAACCCATATAGGTAAAACTCTTGTTTTTACTCTGTGCGTGTGTATATATATATATATATATATATACACACACACGCACACACACATATATGTGAAAAGGTCATAAGGGTATAAAATTACCCTCAAAACCCATATGGGTAACAGTATATACACACATACACACATATGTGAAAAGGTGATAAGAGTATAAAATTACTCTCAAAACCCATATAGGTAAGACTGTTATTTTCACTCTGTGTCTGTACACACACACACACACACACATATATATGTGAAAAGATGATAAGGGTATAAAATTACTCTCAAAACCCATATAGGAAATACTGTTATTTTCACTCTGTATGTGTCTGTATACACACACACACACACACATATATGTAAAAATGTGATAAAGGTATAAAATTACTCTCAAAACCCACATATTTAAAATTGTTATTTTCACTGTGTGTGTCTGTATATACACACACACGCATATGTGAAAAAGGTGATAAGAGTATAAAATTACTCTCAAAACCCATATAGATAAGACTGTTATTTTCACTGTGTGTGTGTCTGTGTATATACACACACACATATATGTGAAAAGGTGATAAGGGTATAAAATTACTCTCAAAACCCATATAGGTAATACTGTTATTTTCACTCTCTATGTGTCTGTATATACATACACACACAAACATATATGTGAAAATGTGATAAGGGTATAAAATTACTCTCAAAACCCATATATTTAAAACTGTTATTTTCACTCTGCGTGTCTCTGTATACACACACACTCACACATATATATATATATATGTGAAAAGGTGATAAGGGTATAAAATTACTCTCAAAACCCATATAGTTAAGACTGTATTTTCACTCTGTGTGTATGCATATACATACACACACACATATATATATATATATATTTGTGAAAAGGTGATAAGGGTATAAAAATTGGAAGTGATATAAGCACGGTTACATAAAAATGATGATGATAATGGTGGCCAACAAGACATGGTACTAGGAAATCCGGTTTTTGAGGAATTAAACATGGCAACATTTAATCAACAAACCGCTCCACTAAATGAGAAGCCAACAGCGTTTATGTTGTTAATAATTAACTAAATAATTATGTCTGGATTATTTGGTTGACAGACAAATGCAACTCACTTAAGCACTAGTTAATTAATGCCCTAATTTTAATTAATTAGTGGGTTTTACTAATTTTTAGGACACACCCTTTTGCTTCCTTGTGTCTTTAGCCCCTAATCAAGAGCTAATTTTTCTCGGGTTTAGCTAATTGACCTTTGTACACCATTTTTTCATACCCTTCTTCTCCAAAATTCAAATTTGGATGACAGGAAAGATGGTTCGTGTTCGGTTGAATCCAACTGATGGATACTTTCCTTGGAAAAAAGGTGGCTTCTCTTTTATGTTTATATAACATATATATCTTCACTGAATTTTGCCTTCTAATTTCTGCCCTAACCAAACTGTTGTGTACTCTAGTTTATATGCCACTCAATTGTACCTCCCAAATATTTTTGGTAGAAATTTAAACAAAGAATACTGCTTACTAGAAAATCTGCCCTTGAGATCAAGCAGAAAGCCAGGTCAAACTTGTTTCTCACTTCTTCTTAAAGTCAGAATTATTGCCTAATTCCACTTTCTAGAAAATGTTTCTAATACATGTCCGTATGGGGTTTCAGAAACCTGCCTCTAGCCGTATCTAGAATTGGTGTTCGAACCACATTTACCATATATGTATGTAGATATAGATATATATATATACACACACACACACACACACACACACACACCATACAGGAGACTTCCTTGCAGAAAATCAAAAGAAAAAAGAAAAAGGGGAAAAAAAATGAAGCTTGGTATCCTCGCATACAATCAACTAAATCAATTCAGGAAAAAGACACCCGCTAGTCAGTTATTAAAATTCTGAAACGGAGATAAGCTTTCGGTTGTTAACAGTTGCTCGATCATTAAAGCCAATCAATTCAGACTGGTACGACGCACGTGCGCGCACTAATATATACCCCCTAATGAAGTTTACTGGGCAAGATGTGTGTGTATGGGTATACGGGTGTATAGGGTGCAGTAATCAGAGAACTCAAGAAGCAAGTATTTATGGCCAAATAAGAAACAAATTGGACGGGGTCAGAGGCCAACCCCACGTGCCATGAAAAGCAGAACGGTATTATTCAAAGCACCAACCTCACGTGCAAGGGATCCAATGCCCTTCGGCATTTCAAAAATTAAATCCCAATATATCTAAAGCTAAGAGTGTTTTGAACTGACAAAATATTCCTCCTTCTCTCGTTCAAAAACTATATATATATATATATATATACAAACATTTTGTTTGTTGGTCAAAGGTCAAAGATCCAGAGAAGTAACAAAGATGATGGGGGGTTTTTTTTTTTTTTTACGGGGAAGAGAGATTTAGAGGAACAAACAGGAAGGTGGGTCAGCGTGCGAGCCGCACGAGGGGATCCCTCTGCCCCCTTTTGCCCCTTTGTGTATGACTCAGGCCCACTTCGGTCTGTTGGAGAGGGCTTTGTTTATTTGCCTGTGCCTTACTTCCACATGTGCCATTATATTTTACGTGCCCTTGTTTTTAAGGGCCAGACCACGTGCGCTGCCTTTTTCTAGATACTACGACTGCCCACGTGAGACCATCTCATGATTCTAGTGTCCCAACGCTCTAGCTGAGTATGCTTGGTTCCCCCCTTCCCATGTAATGATCGCTACCATCATCATAACATCATAATTACAATCAGCTGAATGATTGTGTGCGGTAGGGAGAGGATCAGGAGGATCGGCTATTGTTTTATTCTAATTGGTTCTTGACCTGACGCCTATTGGGTCTGATCTAATGTTCGTAAGCAATAAAAATGGACACGGCGGGTCCTGTCACAACACAAGGTTTTTAACATTCTTAAGTTCGGATGACAGGCACATGTGACCTAGAAATATTGAAGTTATATTCAATATCATAAGGCTCGGTTATATAACAGGGATATAATAGTAGAAAAATAGAATCAATCAAATACATCTACGCTAGACTCACCGGTAAGTACTTGCTATTGTAGACAACAATTTGCAAGTGAATGAATTTGACATCTTTTGAACGAGGCTATCAACATCTTATGTTGGAATCTTGTCAAACGTATATAAACATAATATTAAAAAAAAACAAAAACAAAATAAATCCAGCGATACAAGGATAGTTGCATACGAGCCAGTAGATGTTGCTATACTCGCTGTTAACGAAGTTGTAAAAGATAATTTACAATAATCATTTCTATATCGTATAGTAAATACCATGCCTTTGCTATAATTAGTCCTTAAGAATGCTATTATCACCTTTTTAGATCTCATCTAACGCAATTTCTATGTAAACAAATTGGCATACAACAAATCAAGGTAGAATATGGTATGATAGAGCCAGCTATGGAGAAGATGGTAGTTCAAATTAATCAAACCTAATCTCAAGGCTTCTGAGCAGAAAACATGATGAAAGACTGCTGAACTTTCTTCGTGAAGTTTACAAGACCACATGAGGTGCACAAATCCTCAATCTCTTCCTCCGTCAAATTGTTATAGGTTCGCATCGCCCTCTGCCACATAAGTGAACAGGATGAAATCCAATTTTATAGCATCAGACAGTTTCCAATTAAAAGCATAATTCATATTTCCATATATTTGAAATAAGTAACAAAATTTAAATGGATACCAAAACGACCCCATTTACAGCACAAAAATGCTTTTTTTATGGATCTACCCATCTACAAACTAGTACTGATGTTTGATTGCTTAAGAACTTGACAACTAGAAATGTGGTCATAGATCAATCTATGGTCTTCAAAAGTGCACACACTATACACTAAATAAAAGAGTTGAATGAAGATGACCAGACTATCACAATCTATGTGTAATCACAGTAAACAAAGAAATCTTCGAGATTGTAAACAGGTTAGAACAGCCAAAACAATATCCCATGTCCATAATGTCAGAACCAAATAGACATGGATTTTCACTGTCCACCTACTAATGGAGCACACTAATTTTATCAAAATAGCTGAGATTCTGACAGATTCGTGATAAAATGGGAACATCATAAAACAGATAAATCAATCCACCAGACATGGTCACTGAATTCATAAACCTTCTCTTTAAGTTGGATGATGAAATTGAAACGCCATATTGGTATCTTTCAAGAAAAGAAAAAAGGAAAAAAAAACCCTGATATTTGGCTGGATGGTCGAGCAAATGTTTGTAACATGCATACTTTGTCAGCAGCCCAAGCAAACGGAACTGGGCTGCTTCCTATTTTCAGGGACTAGTTGATGAGAGTGAGAGCACTATTACCTGTAAGAAGGGTCTTATCAGCTGTGGAGTAGAAGAACTGTATCTAAGAAATGTTGTTCCAACAAAAACTCCACCACTTTGTAAAATACGACTGATTTCAGCAACCTGGCAAACATCCATCAGATAATGTGAGAAGTTGAATTAAGAGCTAGTAGAACATGGTTTGAGGAAATGAGCATTCATATACAAAGAGCAAGCTGCAAGCCACAGATTGAAGGACAAATACTTGACCTTTACTGGGGATGTAACCCAATTTCTATGATCATCACTATCTCTCAAAGAAAGCATGAAATAAATTG